>JAKWBJ010000390.1:0-60000 GCA_023159175.1 Wohlfahrtia magnifica | reverse complement strand
ATTATTATTATTATTATTATTATTATTATTATTATTATTATTATTATTATTATTATTATTATTATTATTATTATTATTATTATTTATTATTATTATTATTATTATTATTATTATTATTATTATTATTATTATTATTATTATTATTATTATTATTATTATTATTATTATTATTATTATTATTATTATTATTATTATTATTATTATTATTATTATTATTATTATTATTATTATTATTATTATTATTATTATTATTATTATTATTATTATTATTATTATTATTATTATTATTATTATTATTATTATTATTATTATTATTATTATATTATTATTATTATTATTATTATTATTATTATTATTATTATTATTATTATTATTATTATTATTATTATTATTATTATTATTATTATTATTATTATTATTATTATTATTATTATTATTATTATTATTATTATTATTATTATTATTATTATTATTATTATTATTATTATTATTATTATTATTATTATTATTATTATTATTATTATTATTATTATTATTATTATTATTATTATTATTATTATTATTATTATTATTATTATTATTATTATTATTATTATTATTATTATTATTATTATTATTATTATTATTATTATTATTATTATTATTATTATTATTATTATTATTATTATTATTATTATTATTATTATTATTATTATTATTATTATTATTATTATTATTATTATTATTATTATTATTATTATTATTATTATTATTATTATTATTATTATTATTATTATTATTATTATTATTATTATTATTATATTATTATTATTATTATTATTATTATTATTATTATTATTATTATTATTATTATTATTATTATTATTATTATTATTATTATTATTATTATTATTATTATTATTATTATTATTATTATTATTATTATTATTATTATTATTATTATTATTATTATTATTATTATTATTATTATTATTATTATTATTATTATTATTATTATTATTATTATTATTATTATTATTATTATTATTATTATTATTATTATTATTATTATTATTATTATTATTATTATTATTATTATTATTATTATTATTATTATTATTATTATTATTATTAATTATTATTATTATTATTATTATTATTATTATTATTATTATTATTATTATTATTATTATTATTATTATTATTATTATTATTATATTATTATTATTATTATTATTATTATTATTATTATTATTATTATTATTATTATTATTATTATTATTATTATTATTATTATTATTATTATTATTATTATTATTATTATTATTAATATTATTATTATTATTATTATTATTTATTATTATTATTATTATTATTATTATTATTATTATTATTATTATTATTATTATTATTATTATTATTATTATTATTATGTATTATTATTATTATTATTATTATTATTATTATTATTATTATTATTATTATTATTATTATTATTATTATTATTATTATTATTATTATTATTATTATTATTATTATTATGTATTATTATTATTATTATTATTATTATTATTATTATTATTATTATTATTATTATTATGATTATTATTATTATTATTATTATTATTTATTATTATTATTATTATTATTATTATTATTATTATTATTATTATTATTATTATTATTATTATTATTTATTATTATTAATTATTATTATTATTATTATTATTATTATTATTATTATTATTATTATTATTATTATTATTATTATTATTATTATTATTATTATATTATTATTATTATTATTATTATTATTATTAATTATTATTATTATTATTATTATTATTATTATTATTATTATTATTATTATTATTATTATTATTAATTATTATTATTATTATTATTATTATTATTATTATTATTATTATTATTATTATTATTATTATTATTATTATTATTATTATTATTATTATTATTATTATTATTATTATTATTATTATTATTATTATTATTATTATTATTATTATTATTATTATTATTATTATTATTATTATTATTATTATTTTATTATTATTATTATTATTATTATTATTATTATTATTATTATTATTATTATTATTATTATTATTATTATTATTATTATTATTATTATTATTATTATTATTATTATTATTATTATTATTATTATTATTTATTATTATTATTATTATTATTATTATTATTATTATTATTATTATTATTATTATTATTATTATTATTATTATTATTATTATTATTATTATTATTATTATTTATTATTATTATTATTATTATTATTATTATTATTATTATTTATTATTATTATTATTATTATTATTATTATTATTATTATTATTATTATTATTATTATTATTATTATTATTATTATTATTATTATTATTATTATTATTATTATTATTATTATTATGTAGTTATTATTATTATTATGTGTTTATTATTTATTATATTATTATTATTATTATTATTATTATTATTATTATTATTATTATTATTATTATTATTATTATTATTATTATTATTATTATTATTATTATTATTATTATTATTATTATTATTATTATTATTATTATTATTATTATTATTATTATTATTATTATTATTATTATTATTATTATTATTATTATTATTATTATTATTATTATTATTATTATTATTATTATTATTATTATTATTATTATTATTATTATTATTATTATTATTATTATTATTATTATTATTATTATTATTATTATTATTATTATTATTATTATTATTATTCAACGCTGTTTCTAGAGTTAAATACCACATATGATTACTTAATTTACTTAGTGACGCACGACTTATCTTGTCATCAAAAATTTTATAATCATGCAAATCTTTAAGCAATTTAAATCCTGCATAAGGGCTTCTGCTGCAACTGGTGCTTGTTTTTTTTTTTTTTTTTTTTTTTGGTACACCTTTACACCAAATATACAAATATCTGTAATACTGTTTAATTTTGATTGTGTCATTTTTAAATTCATTTTAAAGTAAGTGTAACTTTAAGCAATAAATAGCTTTCGACATTCAACGGACATGAAGAAATACTCAAGGTTTTGTTAAGGTTTGTTGCTTTAATAGTAAAACTGTACCATGAAGAAAAACTATACTCGCATCGCTCACTTTCTGATCTTCAATACTAGTCATAAAGTTACTTAGTTTTTTTCAATTTTATTCTAAGCGTCTCTATATCTGCTTGTAATTGTAATATATAAATATATTAATTCCCATAACATTCTATGAAGGAACACGGGGACTTCTCTCAGTCAATAAGCTGCACCCGATTCTATTTTTAAACTCATTGAAAGGGATCTACAGTTTAACGCCGGCTCCGAACGGCGAATGCATTTAGAGAAGTTTTCAATAGTAGTAATACCTATAACCAGTTACTAGCTAATGTTATGAGGTGATATCGCTGTCGAAAAACTTTTTTCTTTTTTTAGATGGTCTGGCCTGGTATTGAGCCGACGGCCTTCTGGTTAGTAGGCGGGTGTCTTACCTACCATACCACAGCGGCACATAATAACAGTAGACTTTGATAATTTTTGAATGTTTTCATCGAAAAGAATGCTTCAAATAATATCATAGATATAGTGGCGGAATGGTATATATATCGCTTGCTCTAAAAAACATGAGCACATTATAGAAAAATTAGAGTATTAAAAAAAAATTATTTAAAACTCATTGATTTTAAAATATAAACACTTTAATTGCTGCCGCAGTATTTAAATTCTAATTCCACATAAGTTTTTATAATTGAATTGTTTGTAGCAAATCATGACAATTACCGTAAATTTATTAAAATTATAGGAAAAAAGTGAAATCTCTGTCATATTCTAAAGCAAATAAAAAGATGTATATTCTTGATCACGTTACCAACAGGGGCCGTCTTGAGAGGCGATGCGCCACGCCTTCCCTTATCCGACGCCCATATTTTTTTGCACAACGTATTTTTACACAAAACCATACATTTTAGGGGGGTTTTACGGACCCTTATTTGAAAAAGAATTTCTTCCATACATCTTAAGACAACCGTAATGTACATATGCTTATAACGATCATAAAATTGAATTTTGTTTGTAATTATTCTTCAGGTTTGTAATTTTAATGCCGGCTGAGTGCAGTTCATAAGGCTGTTGGTGGCAACACTGGTTCGAACACAAAAAAATGTGGCGACTCTTGATATAAAAAAATCACTTTTAAAAACTTTCTTTTGTTAAGAGCAAGGTGAATGTTAAAGTTTGGTTAAGGGCTTGCTACACTATCAAAATGCTATACAAGCATTTACGTTTGTGTGCACTAAAATATAAAAAAATGGTCTCACGCTTAGGGTATGTGTTATAACTAACATAAAAGACAACATAACCCAAGTAGAACTTCTACATTAATCCTTCATACCTATGCTCAATTTATGTGGATATTTTCTCTTCATTCAAGACTACATAGCCATATATAGAATTGACCTTTACTAGTGAGTGCCCACACAAGAAACAACATCTAAAAAAGAATCTTAAAGAGTGTGTGTTATCACTTTTAAATGAATATAATTTTAAATTTTGAAATGCTGAAATCGATTAAATAACAAAAATAAACAAAATATGTTCATTGTTTTGAACATGACTTATGCTCTCATGGCAATGAAAAAAAAAAGACGGACAAATTTTCTTGCTAATTCTTTTTTATTTTAAATTTTAAGTCTGTTATTTTATGAACTTTTTTTTCTGAGTTGTTATTGTAAATGTAATTGGTTTCTTTAAGCAATAAAATCAACCACTTCGTATTATTACTGGGCACCTACACGTTATTGTTCCATTATGATTACAAGTTACTTTTAGTTTATATGTACATATATGTATACGAATGTATTCCTTTTAGTTTGACTGGACGGATGGATTGCTAGATAAACGAATATATTAATTTACTCTTGATACTGTGCCGCTGTGGTTATAACAATGATGTAAATGACGGTGGCGGCAATGGTTGTGGTGGTGGTGCTGGTAAAATCGCGCATAACCTTTTCGTTTTCTTAAATTTCAGGCTATATGTTTGTGTGCTTTATAGTCCGTCCATGCATATGCATGTATGTAAATATCTGAGTACATTATTTAAAAATAAAAGCTTAATAATATTCAATGACATGCGCATCGCTGAATCGATCAAAATTATATTATGGTTTACGTCTGCATATGTGTTGATATACATCACTGGATTTGTGTAGATTGGTATACACACAGGTATTCAAAATGAATGAGTGAACGAGTGAGTGTGTGTACAACAGCGCTAATTGCAGATTTGATGAATGCACATAATCATTTTCACATTCTTGAGTAATTTGTAATAATTTCCTTAAGGGTCAAGTAAACCATCTAACCAAAGAATACTATAACCATCATGACATCCTGGCAACCAACAGAAACTGAACCGGTAAAAATAAAAACAAAATTAATGTTCTTTTTAGTTCCATTTTCATATATACAAAGATATACAGTGGTGGAAATGATTTTGGCACATTACATATGTGTACTTTTTGGAACCAACATTTTTTTACATGCTGATTATTTTTATCATTTATATGTCTTAATATATCACCGCGGTCCCAGGAATACGTAGCATTAGTTTACTTTAGTTTTGTCTGTTTTAATTCGCTTATTTTGTATTAAAATGCAAATCCCCAGTGGACAGTAAATTAGTACCAATTAATATATATATATATATATATATATATATATATATATATATATATATATATATATATATTCAGGAAAATATATATATATATATATTCAGGAAAAAAACAAAAATACTTATTTATTTTATTTAAAACTAAGTACTTGGTACAATAAAAATTTTTCTTCAAAATAGCTGCACGTCTCTTCGTTATACTGTCTATAAGCCCCACACTACGATCCTTTAGCTTTGCTTACCATTCGTTTTGGGTTCTGTCCATATGTCACTATAATTTTTAGTTTTAACAACAGTAATATGTTGATCTCCATTATTCCATTGGCTCACTACAGGACTGAGATCTGGCTGGCCAATTTAAAATGTCGTTTCTAAGCAACACTTCACTGAACGTGAAATGTGTTTAAGTGGCATATTTTCCTTTAAAAATGGAGTCATTGTGTTCAGAAGTAAATCCTTATAAGCGTACTGATGCATTTTCGCATCTATTTTGATTATATGAACAACACTGTGCCCAAAAAATGCGACCCAAGCCGCCAGATATAAGGCATCATGCTTTACTGTCATTGATGTGTACCTGGAGTTGTGTTGCACATTTGCAGAACGCCAGACATAACATTTTCCGTCGGATCAAAATCAAGAACATTTGGATTCGCCACTCTAGAGGACATTTAGCCATTTAGCAAAATAAAATTCGGGACCTTATGTTGTACAATGCACCCAAGCAATTATTCGTTCATTTTTCCTTCTGCTAATTGTTCGCAATGCGATATCAATATCCAAATTTTGTTGAAAATTCCTTTTGAATTTCAGGCTCTTTAAAAAGAGAATCCTCTTTAAGGGTTGTATTCCTGACCAAATTCACTGTGTAATACATTTGTACATCATCTTTTTGTAGCATTTTAATGGAGAAACGATGTCAAAAACATTGACTCTTTTAGATCTCATTTGATGAATAACTTTACCCCATGCCTTTGTACACTATTAACCTTGACCCATTTCTATTTATTGTGTTATGGTTTTTATTAAAACTTTTGATATAAAACATGCACAAAATATTATTTAAGATTGAAAAAAAAAAAATTTTAAGAATATGGAAATTTATAAAATGTGGCAAATTACTGCCCAGTGCAGATTACCTATTTTAATAAACTAAACATAAAAATAAAAACTGCGAAAAAAAGAAAAAGAAGTTACGATACATACTCAGCACACTATAGACAAAACATGTACTTTACTCAATTGTACTTTACTCAATTTTGATTATTAGAAAAAAATAAACGCTTTTCAATGCAGCATACATGAAATGTGCCAGCCCAATGTCCATTACTGTACATACATACATATGTACGTTAGTCTGTTTTTAGATTGTTCTTTTTAGTAAAAAAAAAAATATTTTCTGAAAATTTGAAATCGATATCTTAATTTCACTTTATACCTACATATATGTAGGTACAATTTAAGTACGTTGCATTAGACTGATCCTTTTATATGGCAAATTTTTTTTTTAATTTTTCCATGGGGAACTTCTTAAATTGTTATTTTCAGTAACATTGTTCTTTTTGGAAACAAGACGTTTGCTTGTTATTTTGAAAGCATTAGTTACAGAACAGCTCATGGATCAGGATCTGGCAAAGAAATTTCTGGTGCGGTTTCTATTTGCGGTTTGCTGTAAAAAGCTCAAGATTTCGTGTTTGATACATTTTCCAACACCGGCAGGTTAAATGAAGCTTGCACACTGCTAGAGATAAAATTGGAACGGAATATACTGTTCCTTACATGTCGCCACCACATTTTTGAATGAGTTTTACAAACGGCTATTTCTTCCGCAAAGTTATATTCTTCCAACAGGATTGTCGGGATTCCATTAATTAAAAAATTCAAATTATTTTTACAAAAATTAGCTCTAACAAACTCTTACTGAAAACCGTGAGGAAACTAGTTTATTCTGTTTTAGAATACTAAAAAATAATCTGCAGCCCCGTCACGACTACAGAGAACATTTAGAGCACGTGGTTATATTTTTGTGAGGAACTCTTCCGAAAGAAAACTAAATACGAAAACCTGTGGCTTATCGTCAGGCCAGATGGATGGCTAAAGCGATTTATTCCATTACGATTTTTATGCTAAGAAACGAATTCCCAATAACAAACAAAAAGAGAAAAGCGTTGGTAAAAATTTGTGGAGCCTGTTTTGTTATTTGCATTAAAGCACGATTTTATATAATTAACTACAAATTTCACAAATTATCTACCGTTTGGTAATTGTTTTTTGAAATTTGCAAAAAACTCTCACAATTAAACTATGTCCTTAAATAAGTTATATGATTTGCTTGCTTTAACAGTACGTTGCATTTTTTGGCTCACACAAAATTTCCACGTTTTATAATTAATATAACATTGTGATCATATTAAAAAGGTAATTAGCCTATAATGTCAAGTATGCTTCTTCTTATTATAAAGAATAAAAAATTAAAAAGAGAATTTGAATTCGAAAAAAACGTTGGTAGCACTGAGACTGATCAGACACGTTTTTTTTCTATATATAATTTTCTTGCAATATTGAAATTGAGAATAAAATATATAAAGTGATTTAACTACTGTTAATAAAAATAAAGAAAAGAGAAGAGGAGAAAATTTTATCAAAGAAAAAAGTCTTTTTAAAAACAATTATTGATTGTATTATAATAATACCCCGAACATTATGAACGAGGATGTGTCCACCTAAATTCCCTTAACCACCAGACATTGAAAATGGCGGGGTAAATATAGCATCCAAAAGATTTCGGCTTGAAGTAAATTCCTCGGCGGCAAAAATTGATTTGGCTAATGTGAGACACCATTCTAACAATCAAAATAGATTTGCCTTGTTTGCAGGCATTGAAGTGGAAAGTATTACACCCACCACCAGTACAGCGAAATTAAGTAATGACAATAATCCTGCCATAAAGTTGCCACAAGCGAATACTTTTTTCTCCCCAATCATTCTTGTTAACGTTAATATTAAAAGTATAATTGAAGAACTTCAGTCTAAAACTCCTAATGTGATATTTAAGATTAAAAATATTAACAAAACTAAAAGTTAAATTTATTTTGTAGATCCATCAGCGTACTTAGCAATGCTTCAGACTTTACGTGATCACTTTGTTCAGACTTAATCTTTTACTCCAAAATAATTAAAAAAGTATATCTTATAATAAGAGGCTTATATAAAGATATCGACGTTGAAAAAGTAAAAATGGCAAAACTGGTATATTTTACAACACCTCATTCACACTGAAAATGAAATGTGACACTGGCCTTTTGCAGGTGGTACTTTAAACTAGTAAAACCTTTAGTGACCTTTCATCAATAAAATATCTGTTGAATCCGACGATTATCTGAGAAAAGCACAAGAAACACAATCTGAAATTTAGTGATTCAGAAGCCAGCGCTGGGGTTACGTTTCAAAATAATGTGGATCACAATATAATTGTTGAGGTGAATGTAAAAGAAATAAGGAAGACGACACAGAGGCTTATTGTATAAATTGAAGCGAAAAAGGCCACACAGCGAACTCGAAAGGTTGCCCAATATATACAAAAAAATTGTCGACAATCGAAAAGATCGTATTCAGGAAGCAATTGAAGCAATGGAAATTGCAACAAATAATATAAGGCACACTCTAACATCATCTTCACTTATCACACCAGGTAAAATATATTCAATTCACAGGATGTACAAACTTCTAAACTTTCAGTTACAAATGAATTTTTAAAATTATCTAACTTGTTTTTATACTCAAACGAAGTAAATCTTGAACAATAAATAAATATTTTTCTTAATGATTTTCGAAATATGCCAAAATATGAAGCCACGGAAGAATTTTTACGCCTTATCCGCAAAGTCAAAACTACTTATGGGCCATGAATTTATCAATTTCATCACTTTCAACGTAAGATCCCTAATAGAATTTTCTAGACAAATAGAACTTATAAGTATTCTACATTTCAATAAAATTGACATCGCTTTTATACTGGAATGGCATCTAGATAAAAAGCAAAATATTGAAATAACATGATGCAACTTTATTTATGATTACTCATCCCTCGGAGTGGCTATATTATTTAAGAATACCTATCAATATAAATTAATTTCTTTCACCAATATAGAATTTAACAACATCTTTGTTCAAATAGATTCGAAAATTACCAATAGCAGTAAAAAATACATCCTGGGATCCCTATATATTCCCAGTAATTTTAATCCCATGAACCTAGATAGACATCTTTCAAGTATTCTACAGCAATCAACAAATTTTAGTGCATTCATCTTAGGCAGTGATCTAACTGCTAAGAACATAAGTTGGGGTGATCGATTGACAATACGGTCGGAAAACACTTTATAATTGGCTCTAAGATAACCCATTGGATGTCAAAAGATTAACTAGTACTACACCGTCTTACCCAAATGGGGCATCGTTCTTAAATCATTTCCTCAAAAGATTTGGTAACAATATTTTTATTAATAAGTACAACACTTCCCACATTTTCAGATCACTTTCCGTTAAAACTAATATTGAATTATGATCCTTCAACCTGATCCTTAGAACCCCGATTTTAAATATATCATATAAAAATACTAATTGGGATAATTTTAGAAGTGATATGAGCTCCGCCTGCCTCTGTGCAAAACCACGTGCGAATAAAAATGTACTTAATACTGAAATTGATCACTATATAAACGAATTTAATACGTCACTTAAAACCAATCACTTCATCCATCTGAAAATAATTGAAATAAAGGATCAAAAATTTCCCTTACCGGAAAATATTAGGACATTTTCTAAAATTTAACGGCAAAAACGGTTTTCCCATGGACCGGAAACAGGTTGAGCAGTAAATATGTATTACTTTCCAAACAAATCCAACTTCTGAAGATTATAATAAAATAATTAATATGTGAGGGAGAAACTAAAATATTTAACAACAGCATTAAAAACATTAAACCTGGCCCTTCTGCATTTAAACAAATATATCAAATTGTAAATAAAAAAATTTCATCTTTTTATCATCAAGTAAGTTATAATGGTCTCACAATATCCAGTAGCCCAGAAATGTCTAAAATTTTTTCGTGAACACTCTTCATCAATTTTTCAAAAAAATGTACCTGAATATCCTGTGAGAGATTTTTTCACTCGTATTTCATTACACCTTGATTCGAGTTCAAATTATATATACATACATATATATATATATATATATAATAATGATGTCTTATATAACCCTGATAAATAAGACTTCGGTGAAGTGGTTAAAGAAATAATTTAAAACGTAAATTCGAAAAAATCTATTGATAATGATGGTGTATCAAATTTAATCTTAAGAAAATTGCCAGATGAAATCATAAATTTTTTACCATAATATTTAACAACTGCATTAACAATTGTTATTCCCAACAGTGTGAAAAATAGCAAGAATCATTCCTATTTAAAAAAATTCCAAATGTCTAACGCCTAATGAGTTTAGACCTATTTCCCTGTCGCCAAACGTAGGGAAAATATTTGGGCATATTTTAAAGGAAAAGCTGCGTTCCAGTTTGGATTTAAAAAACAACATTAAACTTTTTATTCTTTGCTTAAGATTCATAACGATATATCTCAAAATCTTTGGAGTAAAATATGCATTATAGCAATATCTTTGGACATACAAAAGAAAATTGGCTCAATTAGTCATAATTATGACTTTCCTCCTCGGACTTTAGCTCAGTAAAAAGTGGAGTGCTTTAGGGAGTGTACCTGCACCTTTCTTTAACCTTTTCCTACATGATTTCCAACACTCATCAGCCAGTTCAACAGCTCTTCTTTGCCCTGACGATCGACTATTATATTCTCATAACCAGTCATTAATAGAAGAATTAAATAATACGGCTTCACATTGGTATCATTAGCTCTTATTGCAAAAAATTAGGAATCAATATCAACGCCTTCAAATCTACAGCGATATGCATAAAAAACTCTTCTGGTAATTGCGCGAAGTACGTGGTCCCACACAACAAATCTCATCAATTATTCCCAGACGGTATTGAAATCACGCTTAAAAGCAAAATGAAATATTTGGAAATAACCGTTGATAAATTACTGAAATTTAATAACCATGGAGAAAACTAAACGCATTTCAGCCTCACTGAGCAGTCTCATGTGTAATAAATACTCTCCTGAGAAAACTAAATAGCTTCTTTACAAAACAGCTATACGCCCAATTCTAAGTTATGATTTTCCTATTTGGTTTTCGATCTCCCCGTCAGTTATTAGAGAATTAGAAATCTTCGAACGCGAGATCTTAAAGAGGTGTATTGGGATACCTTAACAAAATCCTACTAAGCTATATGTATATAAGACATCGGGAGTCGAGCCTTTTAGCAGATATGGGCTTTCTCCGCAGAGAAAGTTTGTTGAAAAGCTTGCTGATGATGATAACAACGTCTTCAAAACGGAGGCAGAAATATCTTGGTCTGATTCAAATTATTTGTCACCTGTAGGTATCCTGAGCGAGAATATTGACAACGATACTGATCCTTCTTCACCACCGACTATTTATGGAAAATCTACACCTGGTACGCATAGGGGCTGATGTCAACAGCATCTGATTATATTTAATTGATATTATTGTCTATTTAATTGATATATAATTCGATATTTAATTAATATAATATTTATTGATGATTAATTGATATTGTATTATAATATTGTATTTATACCATTTTACGATTATCTTTACCCCTGGGTGATTAGAATTTATCTTGGATTTCTATATTTTGCAATTCTCTCTGATGTTGGCTATGTTTATTTGGAGTAGAGTGAAGTTGTATTCGATTAAGCATTGATTTCATATAAATGGTACTTGCACTTATAAGTGTTGTCACACTAGATGTTTCATTGTTTTCTTTGAAGTAACATTTTATTTTGCTGTCTAGAACAGCTGCTTTTTTGTTATTTGGTTTCAAATGTTATTTGTGCAGATTTTCTCTGCAGGCAATAGTAAAAGAAATTGAGCAAGTCTTTATTTCTCTTTTACTCTCGTGCATAACCATTACTATATCACTTTCGTTTTAAACATGTAGTATATTCCAATCAAGGCGAATTGAATAAGGTGGTGTTACCAATTCGGCCGATTGTTTTTTTTTTTTTTTTTAATTGACATGGTGGTTGATGATTGTCAAAAGTTTTATTTATGTTTACAATTGTTGTTGTTTTATTTCAATTTTTCTTTAGCGGTCCAAGAAGAAAATTGTGCGAATTGTTTTTAAATTTAAAGTAATTTTGGGAGCGATAGATTAAATAGGTGATAAATTTGTGATCAATTTTGTGAATATATTTGAATTTTGGTCTTTTTGTGAGTTTAGCAATATATTCGGTTATTTTTAATTAAATTTTTTTTTTAATTTCAGTGTTGCGGTTTAAAATATATATATATAATGAGAATTTGAATGGTACATTTTTTTGTGTGCCAAAAGATGAGCAGAGGAGAAGAGAGTAGGGTGAAATATGCCAAATAAACTTTACCCCAGCTTCAAGAATCTGCATAGACCATTTCTCCCCCGCTGATATGGTAATAAGTGGTAAAAAAAAGCCTTTTACTACCTAAGGCTATTCCAATTGTTGCCCAAACTTCCTCTGCAAGGTAAAGCATTTAATCAAACTTGAACTTTTAGTTATATATTCGGAAGCTTATATTTATATAATTAATGTAGATAATGTACATTTCATGTATGCGTCATTGAAAAGAATATATACATATTTTGCTACAAAAAGATGGTGCACAACGTATTAGTTGATATTGAAGCCCATGGGACAAATAAAAGTATCACACAACTAGTAAAAAGGATTCCTTCATTTCAAGGGCCTTGTTTTAAATCATCAAATCAAATTCAAATGCCTAGATAAAATATACGCTTTTCAGTGCATGAAATGTACCAGCCCAATGTCCACCACGGTATATGTATTATAATTAAAAAGTTAACAAAAAAAATTACATTTAAAATGCAACAACACAATTAGTTTGTCCAGCTTTGCGTTCAACCAAAGTCTCACCAATGTAGGAAATATCTTTAAGTCCCTCAGCCAAACCTTTTCGGCAATTAATTAACGTATTCATGGAAAACATTACGATATTCAGGGTGATTCAAGGCAAAACCTACACCTTTCAACATAGCAGGAAAAACTTCACCAGTAAAAGCTCCAATTGGTATGTTTCTTGGCAGAAATATTAAATCTGCATGGGAACCCAAAATAATTTGAGTCTTATCAACTTTTTTTGGTATTTGTTTTCTTTTCTTGTTGTTTCTGTATATTTCATAAATTCACTTTATAAATCCACTTTATGAAATATACATATATAATATGAAGAAATAAATAAATATTCACTTTAAGAAATATTTCCTCAATAAATAAAGTGAAAATAAATGTCAATACACAAAAACATATTTTGTTTTTGTCAAATATTTTGACATTCATTAGTCACGATAAAAAGCAACAAAATGCATGTTGTTCTTGTTAAAAAATTAGTTCTTATAATGGCAACTCCACCTTATTGAATTCGCCTTGATTCCAATCATGAAAATTAAAATAAGATGGATATAGTTCTAAAATAAAAAATCGACAATTTTAATGTATACGAAAAGGTAGTCCAAAAAAAAGAAATAAGTCTCAATAAAGAATTCAATTCAATCCATTGAAGTTGGATAACGTTGTTCGTGATGGAATGCAATTTTAGATTATGAAACGCATTGTTTCATTTTTAATGCTTGCTACTGTATTTTTAATATAAGGCTGCATGAAACATAATAATGATTGTCGTGAAACCCTCATCTTCATTTTTTATTCATTTAGTTTGTATTCAATGCAGATGAATAACTATGAAAAGAGAACAATCAACACTCAATAGTTAAGAGGCAAGTATAATGAAATTTGTGTGTCTACTTACACAAAGCATATTCACATATGCGAAACAGAACATGGCTTGAACAAATATCGATAAAGTTCATTCAAAAACAAGATGCTTTTAAAAATCAGTGTTGCCAGATACAGGAAAAAGGAAAATCATTTAAAAAATACTTAAAATATACACAATGATTACATGATTTCACCAAACTGGCAACATTGCTATTGAGTATTTAGAAAATGTGATGTGAGAGCGAGAACTACGAACAGTGTTGCCAGAATTGGTAGAAATCTACCAAAATTGGTAGAAAATGTTCCGTTTGATAAGATGGTAGGCTAAATAGAATTTTGGTAGATTTTAGTGAAAGTTTAAAAATCGAAAAGTCACTAGTATGTTATGTTATTGCTCACAATCCTATTTGTTTTCTATAAATGAAAAGCAGATAAACAGAAGAGTCTATACAATTCGTTACAAACCATTGTTATAAAAAACTTAACAGTAACAGCAAAACAACTAGAATAAATTTACTGTGAGTGTCAGTATATACCCCCATTTTCTACAATTTCGCTTTCATTTTGCCACCTACCAACTAAGAGGCCCTCGGTTCAATCCGAGGCCAGACCATTTGAAAAAGAAAAAATGTTCAACTTCTCTATTGTATTTGCTGTTCGGAGCCGGCGTTAAGCTGTAGGTCCCTTTTAATGACTCTAAAAATAGAATCGTGTGCAGCTCATTAACTGAGAGATATCGCGTGTTCCTTCATGGAATGTTATGGGAATTATTATTAGCTCAATGAGATGAATTTAAACATTTTATGTTTCTTTTAAACTATTTAAGGCTTTAAAAAATTTAAAAAATTACAAAACAATTCTGGCAATAACTATAATTATGATATGGAATGCACTCTATATTTTAGCCGCCAAAAAGTATACTACATTAATTAGACGTTTTCATACAATGTAATAAGAACTTTTGTTGTATTTTATTGCTCGTATTATCTTTTTATTATTACTGATTAATATTAATTATTTATTGGCTTTAATTGTTGAATATTTCGTAAAGCAAATACAATGGATAAACTAATTGCAATTGATATCCATAAACTTCTAATCAAAAAATTTCGTTTAAATAGAAAATTTCCTGGCCGAAAAATTTAAATAATGCGGCCTTTTGTGCTCTATGTAAAGCAAAATCCACCAAAAAGTGATGTTAAAATATTAAATAGTATTTTAGCTACATCAGATTCTACTGTTAAAGCCACTACTACAGCAAATGGTTTCTATACTATATTTTCATAAAAAAGTCGCTTATATCAAAAGTAATTTAGAAATGACTTTTTGATTATGTAAAAACCAAAGCTGTTTCTTTCTGGAACAATGTCTTATTAAGCGCATGTGTTTGGTCAGAAAAAAAAATTTAAAAATATGGAGAACCATAAACGAAGAACTTCCAGAACAATATTGTATGTTCACGGTGAAGCCTGGAGAGGTTTCGTTAATAGCGAGATAATGTTCGTTGGAAGTCTGATATTCATGCAAAGTACTACGAATGAAATATATTGTTAAAACATATTAAACATTTCAAAAAAAAAATTGATTTCTTTAGCAAGACAATAATTTTAATCACACTGTACGGATGGTTCCTCTTTCGCACTCTTAACCAACGCTAGTATCCTTCTTAATATCCGCATTTAACCCCAATGAGCGGTTTCGGGTACATTTTGATCATCAAATTCAAAAAAGGTCAATTTTTAACAACAAGAGTAGAATTCTCTATAACGGCGGAAAATTTTATCTTAATGTGCAAAAGCAAAAACCTAGTGGAATATATTTCTCAAAACTAGCTGTTGGTTAATCACAAGGAAAAGGAATCGGATACCGAAATATTTTCTACTTTAAAAATTGTTTTCTTACACACTATTTAATGCGTAATTTATGGTGCTCCTTTTATTTTTGTTGAGAAAATTTTGTTGTAGTAGAACATTTCTTGGTCTCACAAATAGTGTAAACAAAATAAAATGTTTAAACTTTTTGTATTTTAAAAGACTGGCATTAAACCCAAACTGTAGAAAATGAGGATGTATACTTTATACTGCTCACAGTATTATTATTCATATTAAAATATGTATGTTTTCAATGGTTTATAAAAGTTGGTAGATTTGTAACGAGTTTGGTAGATTTCTGAAAATATTTTGGTAAAATTAAAATTTTTTTCAGCACTGACTACGAATAAAAGTCGTTTCAATGAACAATCTCTTTGTGTTAACAAAGTGAATAAAGCAGATTTCGGCAGAGAGCTGCTCTTCTCTTTTGACACGTACGTAGTCACACGCATAGGCAAAAAAAATAGACAAGGAGAAGTAAAGAGAAATAAGTGGAAAAACACAGTACAAAGCATAATATAAGAAATAGAAGGTAGTTCCACTTAAAATGGTTTGACAATAAATGAGATTCTTGAAGTTTGTTTTATATGTAAGCAATTAAAAACGCGTTGCCACATGCAGAAAAAGGATCAATATTCCCAGAAATTCTTCACAATTTTGTGCAATTTAATCAAGATTTTAAATTTAGAATATTATTTAGAATTTTGCAGCATAAGTACCAACGTTAATTTTGAATATATAATGTATGTATGTTTTTCAACCCAGGCTATTTCAGAATAAATACTAAAAGATATGTATTGAAATGGGAAATTTGAAGGTTTTATTAAAGATTTGTTTAAGTTGTTTTCTTTTAAAATTTATTTTTTTTTTTTTTTGTTTGCACATTTAACATTTTGTTTTACCTTATATTACGGCTTAATAATCGAACTCGAAAAAAAAATTATGTGAGAAATGGGATTTTGTGAGCAGTGTATGGTAGCACAAATTTCAACATAAATGTCAGTTCGCCTTTATTGTCAAATGGTAATATGTCAGAAAAAATGAGAGAGTGGCACTACCTTGTATTTTCTTATATCATGGTGCAGAATGGAAGACTCTCAATGACTACCACAATTGAATATGCAATTTCGAAAAGCGCACATGTCCGAATATTTAAAGTTTACAGGAAATGAAAATAACTAATTATTTTTTAATGATGCACAATAGATCAAAAATTTTACACGGATTATATTTTGGGGCTAATTTTTAAGGGAAAATTATAGAAATATCTGGATATTGCCTTTATTAAATATGTTTGTTTATATATTTAAAATTAATGAGATTGATGTGCCCTTTTCGAAATTAATGATATCGAGTATACAAAACTTAACGGAAAAAACCATGTTAATTTGCAGAATATTTTATTTAACTATCAAAAAATTAAAGGCAATACTTGTACCAAAAACAAATATATATATACTTTTTTCAAAAATCTTCTTCAGGAAGCTCTTTTTCGTTTGTAGTATTTCATATAAATATTCTGTAAATTCTACCGGTATATATTGCTTGAGTTTTACAATATCTGTAACTTTCAGATAATTAATAGGCACTTTGTCTCTATAAGCTCAATAAGAAAGAAGAAGAAAAAATAACGGCTTTGCGCGTTAAACAAAGTGCATTTTTGTACTCTTTGCTTAAAAAATTATTTCGAAAAGAGCATATCTCTTAGAGTTGTGACTTATCTGCTATAACGTCTAAAGTAGAAAGAATGCTAGGGTTGTCAGTTTCTCAAACGTATTAGGTGCATGGAAGCGTTTGGGACTCATTGATACGAATAAACGAAATTGCATATCTAATTGTAAAATGCATTAATACTAGTTTGCCGAACGCTAGAATAAAGCAATAGTTTGTTTGGTGTTTTGATTTTTATTCGAAATATGGTTTTAGTCATATTCATATGTTCATTGATGATCACGTTCATGTAACTCTCTAATGTTTAAATATTATATATTGTGTACGGTTTTGCGATAAGTGTATAATCATTACGAACTTTTAATTAGTTGCTTATAAAGTACTTTTACATCAAAAGTTCTCAGGATAAGATTAATTATAGTACATCCAATTATAGCTTCCAAAAATAGAGCCAAAAAGTAACTTTCAATTTAACATTTTATTTTGTACTATTTTATAGCATGTTCCCCATATTCCTTCATGGAATGTTATGGGAATTAGTATATATAAAGCATACACCGCTTAGAATTTTAGAAGTAAATACCAAAGTATATTTTTTCCAATTACCGAATTTGAGTGTTAAAAGTGAGTGTTGAGAATAAAACCTAAGAGATATGTTTTAGTTAAATTTTTATCATACGTATCAAAACTTCTGACGAGTTCGCATCAGATAATTTTATTACTTAGTCAGGAAGATATTAGAAAGAAGTAGATCAAAATATAATAAATGAGTATATGGGTCCCTATCACTGTGACAGCGATGCTCGTTCATATTGTTCAGGTTACGAAATTTTTCAGCTGTTTATTTATTCTCTTCGTAAATATTACAAACATGGTTGCTAAAAGAAAAAAATTCCTAACAAAAAATTTTTGTGAAATGTACTAAAATCAACTGTATGCTAACCATTATTGCATAGGCTTTCAATTTAAATATCATACAGTATTTATTGATATTGCTTTAATAACTCCGATAAAATTGTTTTTGTTATGTTTTTCTAAAAAAAAAAACTTAAGAAATTTTAATAAATTAACAATGCTAAAAAATCTTGTATCAAGAAATAATATCATTCTCCTTCTTACATTATTCCAAACGGCAACTTATAATTACACACAATTTTTATTCAGTAGCTTTTTAGACGTCAAAGAAAGTTTGTGTTTTTTTAATTTCAAAGAGATTTTGAAAAGAGCTAAAATTTTGCTTGCTACACCGAGAGGTGTTAATAATAAGCTACATAGTTTATGCATTATACTTTGTATGAATACTTATTTTTTACAGCATTTTAACTTCAGTGTATTTATCATTTGAAATGTTTTCTATAATAATATCAAAAATTGATTGATAATAAGTTTATCAAATTCTTATACAACATGTGGCATTTATTAATATTTTCAGAATCGAAGGTTTTGATCAAGGCCCACATTAGCAACAATTTCGCTAAATCACTTCAAGTAGCAATTCATTGAGTGAAGTTAAGAACAAATAAAAACTTTAAAAATAAGATAACTAAGTTTAATATTACTACAAACACCATCTGTAGAAGTCAGAAAACTAATACCTTTGGACTATAAAGATAATCTGATTGGTGATGTTGAAAATCAAGTTTAAAAGTATAATCTCAGAATCAATAATACAATTTTTAGTAATAAATATGGCATTTATAATTTAAATTAAGAGAAATTGTGAAAAAGGAACAGTTAAACGTGTATTTTTATTGCCTTCTTTTCGACTTTTATTGTCATCATATCGCATTTGTACCGCTAAAATGTGTCGGCTCAAAATTTGTCAATTTTCATGTTTTGAAAGAAAACGATATACAGTGGTCATAACCCACTGTAAAAATTATACATCATTTTCTCTACTCTTTCGGCAAAAAACACACTGTTGTATCTTCCTTTGTGACATACGAGTTAATATAAAAAAGAAGCAGAGTTTTGCCTCTACTGAAAATTTGAAAATTTTGAGTTGACTCACTTAACGGTACAATATATTGTATGACCAAAATGCCGAGGTTATAAAGGCTCGGTCTACAACAATATTTTCTATCGCAGTAAATCTAAAGAAAAACTAATTTGGAGTAAAATAATAAATCTAAAATATAAATCAGACAGAGCACAGTTTGAATTACTAAAATCGACCAATTAGTAATAATTTGCATATGCTATGTAATCTTTCAAATTTAGTAATCATCTTAGAACTGATTTTGACATACTTTTGGCTCTATGGTATTCAATATTCCTAATAATGTAACACTAGACTGAACAAGGGTGTTGACCTTTTGTTTGATGATTTTTCCTAGCCAATTCTTCCCAAATACGTCAAATTACATAAAATGCTGGACTCCGGCAGGTGTTGTGTTGTAAGTTGGGAATAATTACGGATAAACTTAAGCTTTGTGACGCCTGACGTATGCTTGGGATCGTTATCTTGATAGAATTAGCCGTTGTTTGCGATACCCAATTTTCCCGAATTAGCTTACATTTTCTTTTCGAAAATTGAGATAACAAATGTGATCATTTTTTAAAAATAAAATGCATATTACTAATATGCCTACACCAGCACTCCAGACACAGCCGCAAACCCTAAAATGTTTTTTGTATTTCCTTACGACTAAATCGAGCATTTGGTTTACGTTATTCAAATAACTTCCTATCTGATCTTTGCAAATTGAAATCGCCTTGGTCGGTGAAAATACCTTACTTAAGTGAAAATTTTAATTTAAAGCCTGTTCTGAGACGATTTATCATCAAATTACTTGATTCTTTAACTTATTTTAATGATTAGTCAAAGGTAGATCCTTATTCAGTTTTAAAACAACGAATGCTAGAAGAGTTTTCTGTACCTTAACAACAAAATTTAAAAAAGTTACTTCACGACATCGAATTCGGAGACTTACGTCTATCACAATTATTGAGTGAGATGAAAAATTAGCCGGCAATTGGGTGGATGAAGCATTGTTGAGATCTATGTGGATGACCCGCATGGGAGCAATTATTTCTGTAAGCAGCGAACCACTTGACAAAGCTGTAATATCAGAAGTCAACGACAAGTCATCAGTGCAGGAAATTTCGACACCACCAACCATCCTAGCAGCTAATTAAATATTACAACAACAAATTAATAAATTGGCCAAAGAAATCGTCAGAATGAAGAAAAAATTGAAACGTTCACAACCAGATCAGATTCAGGTAATCGTAGTCGTAATAATTTCCATGAAAATTTTCAGACTAATAATGGATTATGTTTGTACCACCGTAAATTCGGTTCCAAAAATTTAAACCAGAAAGCTTGTTATTATTTACGGTAAATGACTGACAGACAGGAACACACCTCCGTCTCATTATTATTGACTAAAGCTCTAATTTTAAATTTCATGTTGATACCGGTGCCGAAGTCAGCGTAATTCCCCCCAAACAGACAACATCAACGATCACCAGACCATAACGTTTTTCATTTGTAGCAAATACACCATTGATTGAAACATTCGGTGAGAAGAAGCTTACACTTAATTTCAGTTTACCTTTCACATGGTATTTTGTAATCACAGAAGTTTCACAGTCCATTCTTGGGACAAATTTTTAGGCCAACATAATATTCTAATTAGCATGCGATAAAAGAAACTCTCATGGCAGCACTAATACGTCACTCAATTGTTCCATCGCCACCATTGAATCAACAATTTTTGGGACTATCATCCATCATCGTAAATGACCCAATCCAAGCGCTGCTTAAGCAATTTCGGGAAATAACATGTAATTTATCTAAAATAAACACAAGAACACATGGCGTCGCACATCATATCATCACAACTGGACCGCCAGTGTTCGCCAAACCACGTCATCTTGCACCCGATATATTTAAAGCAACAAAGTCTGAGATTCAAATACTACTTGATGCTGATATATGCCGACCATCATTCAGTGCTTGGGTAAACCCAATCCAACACATACGCGATTTCACGCGTTAGTTGGAGGATTGTACCGTCCTTTCCACAATTGATTTGCAAGAGACACACCATTCAACCCCAGTGGCACCAAACGCCGTTCGGGAGTACACTTTCGGTATGTTTGACACATATGACTTTTGGGTTGAGGAACGCTGGTCAAACTTTCCAGCACCTAATTGATCATGTACAATATACTTATGTATGTAAATAGCAACTACCCGGTGGTGAACGTTATCGTGACAGACGTTTTCTTCGGTATCATACATCACTTTTTAAATAATTACACAAATTTTAATAGATAACAAAGGTTGATTTTATCTTGCAGGCGTCCGTGTATTTGTGGGTCCTAACAAACAATATCATTCAGAATAATTAGTGCTTTATTCGTTAACGGGGTAGCAAACGTCTGCATCGTTAAGCATGTAGTCGACTCATAGAAGATAATATTGCTAAATTTTAGCATGTAGTCGGTTCATAGCAGATAATGCCGCAAAATTTCAGCGTTCTTTATTATGGTGACATTGAATAACATCTTCCATCAAAAGATCAATGTTTATGTTTAGAAAACATTGAAAAAGCTAGATCTACCTCGTCACAGATGTTCATATGAAACTTAATAGTTTGTAAACCACTTCAGACCTGACCACCAGTATAAGTATAAAACAATTTAACATCACCAGCGTGACCCCATTATGGCCAGGCAAGTGTGAAATTTACAACTTAAGCCTAGTACTCTTTTCAAATTTGTGAAATATGTGGCGCAACATTTCTTATTTGTACGAAAAAATGGTCATGCACCCAATGTAGTCATTTAGCAATTTTGAAAAATTTGTCGTTTTATGCTACATGGTTTAACATTTGTTAACAAAAACCATATGTTTTCTCTAACAACGTAACAAATAATATTCAGTAGGGCCATAAATATTTTTACACATATAAAAACAATGAGTATTTTTAGAACAATATTTTTATTTATTTAATGATATAAGTTCTATAAAAAATGCAAATGGTTTTAAATTGTTTTGTGAGCAGTTTTGATTTTTTTATGATGACCTTACACCCAGTGCGGTATAAATTTTTCATCAGTAAAAAAAATTTTTCTGTGGTTAAAAAGCACTTTAAAAACTATAAGAGTAACATTTTCTGACTACTCCATGGAGTTTGCTTTTATTAGCCAAATAATAAAAGCTATATGTATTCTACGTTCTAACAGTATTTATGTCCCTACTTCTGTTTAAAATTTTGTACGAAATAAGTGAGACTCATGTTATTTTGTAGTTGAACTAGAAATTTGTTGCAGTTGGAAAATAATGTTGACATATTCATTTCACATGTTTTTCGTCAAAAGAATAGAGTACGGCTTTCTCAACATTATTTCACAATTATTTCGTATGAAATATTTTTATATGTAATTTGACAGCATTTCGCACGAAATTTTGAATACAATACCAGTCTTTAGACACTCAAGAACAGAATCAACGCTGAATGTATGTATATCAAAAATGGAGACGCTCCTCACAGAATACGGATACGAAGCAATACCGACCGGATCCGTATTGCTTTGAATATACGTGGACTGGACAAATTCAGCAAACATGTCAGCTCAGAATTAGTTCAGACAATGAAGGGATATAAAGAGGTCCGCAAGAAAAGTAGTATCATTTCCTATGTAGTTTTTATGTTGGTACATAGTGTAATATACGTATAGTATGTATCCAAAGCTATATAAAAACAACAATACATATATGTAAAGGGTCCGCCAAATAATTTTTTTTTTTTTTTGAAAATGCTATAAAAAAAAACTACTGAATATTTTCTCAAATTTCTTTTTTTATTTGAAAGTACAATCCTTCCGGTAAATAATGGAAAATAATTTCGTTCAAATGGCTGCCTCGGCTGGCCATGCAGTAGCCTACACGATCGGTCCAATTTTTAAGCACATTATCGATTGTGTGCAGCTGTATTTCACCAATGGCTTCACGAATATTGTCCTTTAAAGCATCAATTGTCTCTGGATTGTTGGCGTAACACTTATCTTTGACGGCACCCCACAAATAATAGTCCAACGGTGTCAAATCGCAGCTCCGAGGTGGTGAAACCACATCAGCTCTGCGGCTGATAATGCGATTTTCAAAAACAGGGCGCAAAACATCGAGTGTAGCTTCGGCTGTGTGGCACGTAGCGCCGTCCTGTTGAAACCAAATGTTGCTAATATCCTCCTCTTCAATTTTTGTGAATAAAAATTCGTTCAACATGGCCCGATAACGATACCATTGACTGTAACGGCCACTCCTTTCTCATTTTCGAAGAAAAATGGCTCAATTATGCCTCTAGACCAAAATCCGCACCAAACAGTGACTCGTCTTGGGTGTATTGGCTTTTCAATGTATGCGTGTGGGTTTTCTGTGACCTAAATGCGACAATTTTGCTTGTTTGCATACCCGCCAAGATCAAAATGAGCTTCATCTGAAAATATGATTTTTTGGTAAAATCGGCATCTTCTGTAAGTCGATCGCACGACCAGATTCCCAGCGTTGTTCAAGCGTATACACAACCATATTCGTTCAGCGGAAGGATAAAACTAATTATCTGTTAAGTCAGACATGAGCTAAGTGTTATCATTCACGAAATAAGCACTGAAAAAAAACGTTAGATGGCGTTAGATGTAATTGAAAATAATTTTTTATTTTTAGTAATCATTTAAAAAGACGATTTACGATGCTTTATAAACTCTAAAACCATTTTATCTTTTAATTATGTATGCGCTGGTGTAGAGTAACGATATACATAAATATACAATGTATATTATACTTACATATATAGGGTTAGTCACTAAAATAAGTAAACAAATATTCAATCTACATCACTCACTAAATCTTCAACAGTCACAACTCAAAATTTGTTAATGTTCAGGAGAGGTAAAAATCTATTTCTAATAATATGGTTGTAATTATATGAACAGATTGAGATCCACATTGAAGTAAACCGTCTTAGAAGACAGCTTGCTTGATTTATTTTAAATTTTGTGCAATAATTTTTTATTTTTTACTGTTTAGCTGAAAATTTAGTTGAATGTTTTCCATTGAGTAGTGGGTATTATACTATAGCAACTTGTGCCTCTTTAACTGGAAATATGTTTTGATTAACTTAACTCTTTTTTCATTAATAGCGTCCAACTCTAAATAATATATGCATGCATACAGTGATATGATAAATAATAAGAACACCAATGTGGCATATTGATATATGATGGAAAAGTACAAAAAAAAAGACTATTGCTGATAAAAAATTGTTCTTATTTTTTGCTAATAAACTATAAAAACATGTTAATTCCATTTTTATTAACTTATTGCTTGTATTTTAAAACTTTAAATAAATTAAACATGAATATACATTCAACATGTGTAAAAAAAACATTTCGTGGTATTTTCTCAATAGTTATAAGAACGAAATAATATGATGATAGCACTAATTTAAGTTCTAATGTTGTTCTAGAATGATTAATATTTTGACGAGGCTCCCGGGTATGTGTTGGATTGGGTTTACCCAAGCACTGAATGATGGTCGGCATATACCATAAGTAGTATTTGAATCTCACTCTTTGCGGCTTTAAGTATATCGGGTGCAAGGTGACGTGGTTTGGCGAACACTGGCGGTCCAGTAGTGATGATATGATGTGCGACGCCATATGTTTTTGTGTTTGTTTTAGATAAATTACATGTTACTTCCCGAAATTGCTTAAGCATCGCTTGGATTGGGTCACTTACGTTGATGGATGATAGTCCCAATATTGTTGATTCAATCGTGGCGATGCAACAATTGAATGACGTATTAGATCTGCAATGAAAGAGTTTCTTTTGTGGCATGCTAATTACAAGGTTATGTTGGCCCAAAAATTTGTCCCACGAATGGACTGTGAAACTTCTGTGATTACAAAATTCCATGTATATTGGTACGTTTTTGCCTTTTTAAAAACGTGTTTTTATGAGTTCGTAGATTGTAGTTAAAATAAAATAAATATTGTGTTTGGTTTTAATTAAAAAAATCCTTTATTCAACACAATTTTGTGCACCACTGCTTGTAATCTTTTTACAGGCAATAACAATTTTTATTCTTAATTACTCTGTCTGTTTACAATCTTGTAAACAACAACAATTACTAGACAGATCTTTCTACTTAAGGATCTTCCAACCCGATCGTAGTTATAACATAGGTTCGATCACAACCTTTTCAACCAGAGGTTATCCACACTTAACTCTCTTTACTGAGTTAGCTCCAACGAAACTGGTTTTTTACTTCACTACTAGATTCACGAGTTTACTCCTTATAAACTCTCTTCACACCAATAACACTTTCACTGAGTTAACTTGACTTAAAAACTGTACTCGCTGAGTTTATGACACATAAACTGTTCACTGAGTTTACACCAAATAATCTGATTGCTGTTGGCATCGATGTGCTTTTTATATGGCTGAGTAAACAACACATCGAAAGCTCTCGAACCTCTCGATAATTCAGGTAGATTCTATTTCTTTCTTTTAATTTATTTTTAGTTCTTTTGTAGCCATACGTATGTAAACATCTAACTCTTAAAGTTCTTAGTGTTTGTTGTTGCTTGTTTATTGTCTGTTACTTGTTTTCTTTGCTGCTTAATTATTATTGTTGCCGTGTTATTTTTATTTACTTTGTCTCTGCTAATGATTGTTATTTTAGATTTGGTTATTTATAAACAGCATGTATTGTTCATGTAGCTTTTGTTTATTTATTTTAGCGATGTAATAAGCGCTGTAGTGCGCAACCTTATTGTCATAACACTGTCGCCCACTTAAGCCTTTTCGTCCCGAATAGGCTCCTTACTTTTACCCCAATGATTTGCTAAGCGCTCTTCATTTTTGTTCTTGGGTCATAACTTTTCTGGATGCGATAGTTGACATCATACGCTTTCTTGATTACTCTATAGTGTTTCCTCCAGCTAGCTTGTAACTTCACAAGCAGTGTTCTTTTTCGTTGTGATATCTGCATTAGAGCCAATGATAGCTCACGCAAGCTTTGCATATTTGCTACTCGCATATGCTCAGCCTTCAACCTTCCTCTGACTATTTCCATTCGGATGCTCGTCAATTCCTGTAGTCCTTTTCGATCTTCCTGCTTTTCGACATGCTTGGACTCATCTACTTCTGGGGCTTTAGGTACCATACTCTTCGGCGGTGTTATGTCAGTCTTTCGTGCTGCTACCTAGTTCTCGTTGGCATATGCACGTATTTGACAGCTCTTAATAATGGAATTTTTGTCGACGGCCTTAACAGTTGTCTCATCCGATTTATTTTGCAGGATCTGCTTCGCCTTCTGATATTTAGACTGCCACTGCTAACACTTCTCGTTTCCAAGATTCTCTGCTGGTATTACAACCTCGATATACCTTTCACCAAGATCTCTTTCTTCGGTATAGTGGCTGTTAGTAAAAGACTTATTTGTGGATTTTATTAGGGCCGCAGAACTCTCTACTGATATAACGTTCTCTCTTATTTCTTCTAATTTTTCTTCGGCAGCTTTCTCTACACCTGGTACCTTTGCTTCAACGTCATCAACTCTTTTACTATCGGTCTTATAGTTTTCCGACACTTTTTCGCTTTTTCCAATAAATTCTTCATCAGCAGCTTTCCTTTCGACTGGCAGTCTTGCAGCGATGCCATCAACTCCTTCGCAGCACCATTTATGGAAAGCTTCCGCCTTGTCGTACGTCGTCTTGGAAGTTTCCAATACTTCGGCGAAAAGATTCTTATTTCTAGCTTGTTTCTTTTCGAATTGCTTTTCGATCTGCTCCAATTTTTCTAACATGGCGCTCAGCAGGGAATTCACATCTACAGTACTCTTTACTTTGGTGTGCACTTTACGTTTCTCCTCATCAGCAAACTCATAGGTCTCGGTATTGAGACCAATCTACTGAAAATAATTAGCTATTCGCTCTTGCATTTCAGTTTTACTACTATTTGCGGGCAGCTCCATCTTTTCTAATTCATCCCTGAGCCGGGCTTTATTAAGCTCTTTCAGCTTCATTTTTTATTTTATTTTATTGACTACAATCTCACTTCTGACACCAATTGTTACGTTTTTACCTTTTTAAAAACGTTTTTTATGAGTTCGTAGATTGTAGTTAAAATAAAATAAATTTTGTGTTTGGTTTTAATTAAAACAAATCCTTTATTCAACACAGTTTTGTGCACCACTGCTTGTAATCCTTTTACAGGCAATAACAATTTTTATTCTTAATTACACTGTCTGTTTACAATCTTGTAAACAACAAGAATTACTCGACAGATCTTTCTACTTAAAGATCTTCCAACCCGAGCGTAGTTATAACATAGGTTCGATCACAACCTTTTCACAACCTTTTTGTTTTTTTACTTCACTACTAGCTTCACGAGTTTACTCCTTATAAACTCTCTTCACACCAATAACACTTTCACTGAGTTAACATTACTTAAAAACTGCACTCGTTGAGTTTTCACCAAATAAACTGAACTCGCTGAGTTTACGACACATAAACTGATTGCTGTTCGCTGGCTGAGTAAACAACACATCGAAAGCTCTCGAACCTCTCGATATTTAAGGTAGATTCTATTTCTTTCTTTTAATTTCTTTTTAGTTCTTTTGTGGCTATGCGTATGTAAACATCTACCTCTTTCAGCTCTTAGTGTTTGTTGTTGCTTGTTACTTGTTTTCTTTGCTGCTTAATTATTGTTGTTGCCGTGTTATTTTTAGTTACTTTGCCTCTGCTAATGGTTATTTATAAACAGCACGTATAGTTGTTCTTGCAGCTTTTGTTTATTTATTTTAGCGATGTAATTAACACTGTGGTGCGCAACCTTATTGTCGTAACAATATAAAGAGTCCGCCATCTAACGTTTTTTTTTTCAACTAGTGGATATTTCGTGAATGGTAACATTTAGCTCATGTCTGATTTGACAAATAATTAGTTTTATCCCTCCACTGAACGAATATGGTTGTGTATAAGCTTGAACAACGCTGGGAAATATTGCGACATTACTTTTAAAATTATGGTAATGTTGCAGAATCAAAAATCATATTTTCAGATGAAGCTCATTTTGATCTTGGCGGGTTTGAAAACAAACAAAATTGTCGCATTTGGGGCACAGAAAACCCGCACGCATACATTGAAAAGCCGATACACCCAAGACGAGTCACTGTTTGGAGCGGATTTTGGTCCAGAGGCATAATTGGGCCATTTTTCTTCGAAAATAAGCAAGTAGTGGACGTTACAGTCAATGGCGATCATTATCGGGCCATGTTGAACGAATTTTTGTTCACAAAAATTGAAGAGGAGAATATTAGCAACATTTGGTTTCAATAGGACGGCGCTACGTGCCACACAGCCGAAGCTACATTCTATATTTTGCGCCCTGTTTTTGAAGATCGCATTATCAGCCGCAGAGCTGATGTCGTTTGGCCACCTCGGAGCTGCGATTTGACACCGTTGGATTATTATTTGTAGGGTGGCGTCAAAGATAAGTGTTACGCCAACAAGCCAGAGACAATTGACGCTTTAAAGGACAATATTCATGAAGCCATTGGTGAAATACAGCTGCACACAATCGATAAAAAATTTAAAATTAAAAATTGGACCGATCGTGTAGGCTACTGCATGGCCAGGCAAGGCAGCCATTTGAATGAAATTATTTTCCATTATTAATCGGAAGGATTGTACTTTCAAATATAAAAGAAATTTGAGAAAATATTCAGTAGTTTTTTTTTTTATAGCATTAAAAAAAAATATTTATTAATTTATATATAGCAAAATGGAAATCTACACAAAATGCTAAGAAAAATATGCAAAGAAAGCATGGGTCTAAAATTAAAACCTAGCTTCTGCCGAGAGACATAAAGATTTAAGCTTAATGTATTAAAAAAAACTGCAACTATATTTGTGTTTTGTAGTGATATACCAGAAGTAGAGAGTTTTTTATTTTTCATAGTCAAACTTTTAATAAAGTTTTAATCTAAATTTTAACAAAATGAAGGCAGATTTTTAAAGCTTATGAATTATGAAAAATATAAACCTAGCAACTTCTTGTATATCACTACAAAACACTAATATAGTTATTCTTTTTGAACCTATTTATTCAACTTTTTCTTGAACCTTATGTGATTACAAATAAATTATCAAGTTATGTTCAAGAAACATAGCACATTAGTCTAGCATCGATATTATGTTATAATTGTTATACGAATTACAAAGTTTTAAAAAGCGCATGATTTTTTTAGCTCCGCTCTTCTGTTTTAAAAAGTATAATTAAGTAATATGCTATGAGAGGTATCAACAAAAGGTAATAAGAATTCAATATTATTAATATTTCTAATCTTTGTAGAAATTTGCCGTTAATGCATATAATGAAAATATGGTGTTAAATATTTAGTTTGATTGATTTATGCAATTGATAGATAAAGTTAGCATGGGTTAATTTCTTTTTTAAAAAACTTTTCACATTAAATGATGGAATAATCAGCGATGTCAATTGACTCTATATATATATTAGTATATCATATATGAAGATGTACCACTGGCAGATACAGTAATTCCGATGCACATCCAAGGAATCGAGCGATGTGTGCAGTTGCTAACGCATGTCTTACGGCAAGTAATTGCAAAAACTCGTGATAATGTTACGGCAGTGGCTTTAGAAAGTCGAACCCAAACACCTCGAATGGATTGTTAAAAAGACTTAGGCTCTGTTGTTTGAATTACGAAATAAAACATTCATTAAAAAAATGTCTGTTTTTACTGATTGCTCTATATCATTACAAACATAAGTTTTTGGGTAAATTTTCTAAATAAAAGTATCTAAGATAAGGCTTGAAAAGATGAAGCAGAATTAAACAAAATTTCCGTCATAATTTCTCCATTTTCCAAAAGAGTATCGCGGTAGTCCACAATTCCAAGGCAAATAAAAATTCTTATTTGGATAAAAACATTAATATGATGGAATGGTAGGCTAGCAGTCCTAATATAAAACTTATAAAAAATATTTGGGCCTTTCTATCACAGCGCTTTAATGCTAGCGACCGCCATTTAAGACTTTACAAGGTTCGAGGACATGTATTCTTCAATAGTGGCAAATACACCGCTCTGAACGTTACGAAGTCTAGTCAAATCTATGCCAACGCGATTGAATGATGTCATTATATCCAATTGCGATACAATAAAATATTAGGTTATTAGCCTGATTAAAAAAATATTGATAATATTAGATTGTACACTACACATATTTCGTTCGAAAAAAATATAGTTTTCTAATTATAACAAGATAAGGTTATTCAATACAAAAGTTTTATTGAGTCGAGTTCTTCCCTAAAGAGGTTTTGATTTGTTAAAAAAAAGTTTCTGAAATAAAACCATTTCGTTGTTAAAAAAACTTAATACTTAAGTGTTGTACTGCACTGTTAGCTGTTTTAAAATATCTATACTAAATGCAAAATCAGATATTTATGTATGTACGTACATATATAATTATAAACAACCCAATAAGGGCACACGTTTTAATAGAATTCCAAACGCCTGTTTAGGTGTGGGTGAAAAGAACACGTTGTGTCCATCATTCTTTTCTTTAATATTTTACAATAACAAACATAGTACTTATAATGTCGAAAAAAGATATGTTTTGTTATTCTTGAAATTATAGAAAACAAAAGTGCCTTGAAAAAAAGAAAAAACAGAACAAAAAATTGAAGATGTTAACATTAGTGTTTCAGTTATTCGAAAACATAAAATATAGGGTCTATTTTTCGAAAACGAATATTTTCTTCCACAAACCAAAAGATTTTTTAAAATTTTAGGCCTTGTTCATTTGAATAATGCAAACATTAAAGCCGATCCTGTTGTGGCTTTTTCAATTCTTCATTTTCGCCCGCAAGTACTTCAATAACGAATGAACTGAATAATCGTTGTGAAAATACTATTAAGAGTTCACAAGCATTCCAGTTTTTTTTTTTTTTTTGTTAGATTTTTTTTTTCGTATTCAACCGTCGTCGTATGTCAAACCATTCATAATCCTTAATGAATAATATACCCTTACTTGTAATATGATTTAGCTTTTGCTCTTTCTTCATTCCAATAATAGCAAGAGTTTGCAAATTTTAAATTATGGATAAATGCCTGTGTATGCCTTTGTCTGATATTGTCTTGAGTCCTTTATAGATGATGGCAAGTAAGAGTTTTGCGCTGTGCTTTATTCTTTCTTTTTTTGCTTCTTGACAATTATCATGTTCATGGCGATGTTGCAGAAGGTGATGATGACGAGACGATGACGAAGGTTGTTGATACATTCTTCAAGCAACATTTATAGCGTCTGACTGGCTTGTTTAACCTGGCCTAATGGTGTTCGGTTCACATTGTGTAGAGATATCTATGTACAAACTTAGCGCAAAAGTAAATATACATACACACATATTTTTATAAATTTTTTATGTTTAGTTTTCTGAGAAAGAATTTCAAAGAATTACATACATACATACATACTCATAGGAATTTGGAGGCTCTAGTCATTTTAAATTTATTTACCTGCTCTTTATTTCACATCTTTTTATTTTTACTTCATGTTATTAGTATTGTATTCACCGCCATATATAGTGGGTTACACTAAAGAATATACAATATATGAATGTGCACGTTACACAAAATTCAAAATAATTTTTCTTTTCCTTTCACGATGCGGGGGTGAAGAATAAAAGGGAACGTAAACACAACAAAAAGAGAATTAAAATATTACGCTTACCAAATAAAGAGAATAGAGCATAATAACAATATATAAATACATGTATGTATGGATGTATGTATTTATGTTATTTAAAATACGTTAGTTTGCTTGTGCGAGATTTTTGTGACGAATAATTTCGATTGCTTATTTTAAAATTTTAGAAGCTTTTGCAAGAATTGTCTTTCATAACATTGTAAATATTCATGGCAAACAAGAAGAAATAGAGCACGATCCTTTTGTTTTGTATAGGGTAAACTATTATATGTGTGTTTTGTTATTGTACGGCACCAAATGGTATATGCCCTTCACAAAATGTAGCTTTTAATGAAAAATCAAACAAGTAGTATTTCAGGTTATTTTAAAATAGGTTTTTAAAAAAATTTCCTTAAAAAAATTTAACATTTTGAACCAGGTATGCATTTTTAAATGGAAAAGCTGATAAAAAAATTATCACATATGTAATTTTCGAAAAGGTTTTTAAAATAAATCATTAGGAAAATGTAACTACATTTTAAGCCGGTTTGTTATTTTTTTTTTTATGAAAAAGCCAATAAAAACTAGCGCGCAAGATAGATATGCCATTTTTCAAGTAATTAAAGAACTGTGCGAGATGGAGATAAATTCGAAAAAAAATTAAGACAAGTTCAACAGAGTTAGCATTGTTAGCAGCAAAGTATATAGAAAAAGTTGATAACATTTTTGATTGCTTTAATAGCGGTTCACTATATGCGGATAATTGTTACCGATCTGCAGTTCTAGTCAACAATGAAAGTCATAGATTTTAAAAATATTCCTTGAATACTTGGATAGAGAGGAGTTTGTTGATCAAGCGAAACGCGCCTTGTTCTTAAATGGAATAAAGTTCATCCTAAACTATTTTTTTTAGAAACTTTAAAGGACAAATTGCAAAACTTTATTTTAGCAAAATCTCTTAAACAGGACAAATTGCAAAATATTCTTATGGTATCGAGACAAAATGTAGGTAATAATACAATCCTTCTGTGGCCTGAAGTTCGTCTAATATTTTAGCAAAACTTGCGGTCTGTTTAGTCGATCTCGTCCAGTAACTGTAAGTCGAACCAAAATGAAAATTGTAGAAATAGAAATTAATACTGATTTTGATGAAATGAAAACGTCTACTGAACATAACGAATTAAATAGTAGCGTAATATGCGATGTTGAATTTGATAAAAATATTTACGCAGACTGTTCTTTGGAAGACGTTTACGATAACATTTCACTTCTATTGGCCTCAATAAGAGAATTTGTTGGATATGTTATTGCAAAAGTACAATGTGAAAAGTGTTGTAAAGAATACAAAAAGTTTATGAAGTATTTACAGCACCATACGAATATTTTGTATCATTTAAGAATCACCAGAGATTAAAGGATTTTGTATATTTAGTTGCTCCACCAGATATATTATTGGATGCCTGCAAAAAGCATTTTATATTCCACAAAATTATTAAGGACGAGCCACAAGGAGTTGGTATAAAATCTTTTATAATTGAGTCATGTTAACTGTCGACTCCAGAATGGTTTGATAATAATGGTCTTCGACACAGGCTGGAGATATTAGACTTTCTTTTAATAGAATTTTTTAGAAAGCATAGCGTTTGGTCTGTGGAAAAAGGAAGTTCTAAACAAAGAAAAGTAAGAATTTTTTCAACTGAATAACTATAATTTATTTTTATTAATAATTTTAATTTGATAAATTAGTTCATTTATTCAACTTAATTGAAATTTAATGTTAGTAATTTATTTTAAAATTAAATTTTTATACAAAATTAAAATTACATGTATACCTACTATACCTATAAATGTACAAAAATAAAATTTTATTTTAATTACTTTTTGTAATATTCTAATTAATTTAACTTTAGTATTTTTTTATTAAGTTGAAAATATTAATACAAACAAATAAATACACATTATAATTTTGTAAACTTATTTCTAAGAGAAAAATTTATTTAGAATTTTTTACCATAACTAAAAAAATAATTATATGCATTTACTTATAATATTATTATATATGCACATGTAGAGATTATAATATTCGATGTAGATTAATATATTTTCGTTTGCAGAACAACAAAATAATTATGCTTTTCCCTGCATTAATTTTACGGTCGTTTTGGTTTACTGTATTCTTTATTCATACAAATTTTTGAATTTATTTAAAATCAATATAAAGAAAAGGGCGCAAGCAAAAAAAGAGACACATGATAATGTATGTGTGTAAACATATTAGTGAGCATGAAAGAGGCCTTTTTATGTTCTTTTGCGAACGTGGAAACAATGCAATTTTACACGAGAATAAAAATTAAGAGAGCAAACATCAAAGGCAGGTTCCAATATTACAACCCTCATAGAACAATTTTGCATATATTAGATGCACACACTATGTATTTTATACTCTTTGGTTGTACTCAAAATGGTCCGTCAGAAAGCCCTACTTAAAACGCTCGAAAACAAGATTTGTTTCTGTTACCTCTAAAAAGCTTTATCCAATTTAAATACAATAGTGTTGGAATATTTTTGCTCAAATAACATAAAAACAACAAAAAAAGAAACAAAAGGTCTAATTCATTTCGAATTAAAAAAATGAATATTCGAACATTGTTAATACATAGTACATAATACATAAATGCAACAATGTTTTGCATAATATGATTATTTTGTGATGTTTTTACCTATCACCTATTTGTTTCGAATTTTAAAAGAAAAAATTTTAATTAAAATAAAAGGTATATTGCAATATTCATTTTTATATTATTTTTTCCCGCAAATATACAATGATGCATTTTCCACCATCCGTAACGAATATCAATTTATTTTTTTTTTTTATTTTTAAAAACACTGTACCATTTGCTAGGATTTATGAAGCGTATTTTGTTGTCATTAAGAAATAATAATAATAAAAAAAAACAAAAAATTAAATTTTAATATATTACAATATCGGTTGAAAATTATACAATAACAGTTGAAAATAATACAGTAACATAATTAAATATAATATTAAACATCTTTTTTAATCAATCTACTCTGAAAGTTAGGTTTAAAAACTCTAACATTTCTTTGTGTGAAAAATTAAAATAAAGGAAACAATTATAATTTGTAGGATCAATTATACTTACCTCAAAAAAAAAAAAAATCTAGTAGATGGACAGACAGAAGATGCACAAGATATGCATACATACTACACTTATTTATGTATGAATGTATGTATGTTTGAATATACTATACAATCTTAGTTCATTTATGCGGATGAAAAGTTATTTATTTATAATCATTCTATTCACGCAAATTTTTACTTTTTTCTTGCAAAACAAAGAATAAATATTAAAAAAGAATAGAATGCGAAAGGAACAAAACCCATAATCCGAAACCAAAACTCAATAATAAATTGTTATACCTTTTGGTTTTCAGCTTGTATTGACCAAGAAATATAAAACGATTACTAAAGAATTTCATCTTTTGTTTTGCTTTTGTGTAAAACACATACATTAGGAGATATTTAATGAACTGAAGCGTCATTTGGATGTTGTTTTTATTTTGTTTTATAACATTAATGTAGGCGTAATAGTTAAGAAAAAGAGATAGGGAGTGAGAGAGATTCAGAAAGAGAACTTACCTTCATTTTCTGATTTAACTAAATTGAAAAAACAGAACGATGAGCCACCTTCACTGCTCTTGATATCGCCGGTGTTAGAAGAAGAATTGGTAGGCGTCATGGTCGAAATCGTTAAATTGTTTTTGTGATGATTCTTGGCACACAACTTAAAAATATCATCCAGGTTCGGTGTCTCCATTTGTTCGCTCCGTCTTTGTAAACACACAACCTCTTCGACTTGCAAATGACGTATACTTTTCACATGTTGTATCATTTCAAGTAAAGAATTAGCTTTAAAGTTGCACAGGTAACAGAGCAATGACTTGTTACAGTCAACGGCGGTTGTTGATGCTGTTTTAGAAATAGTTACTGATATTGGTGGTGATAATGATGATGACGCTGATGAGGTTGTTGCTGATGTTGTTGTTATTGTTGTTGTCGCTACTGCTGATGACGATGATATTGGTTTTTCTAATGATGACGTTGTACATTTTACGAGACTTGATGGCGCCGCATCACTGTTAATGTTTATGGAGGAGTCATCACCAGCGGTCATCTGTTGTTGTTGTTGTTGAACTAAGTAATTTAGGTGTTGAAATATCATCATCATGGTTTCATGGCGCATATGCTGCGTGTGCAGCGATAGCTTTTGTATGGAATTAGTGTAAAAATCGCAAGGATTGCATTTGATTTGGACAGTATTAGCACCAATTTGTTGCTGTTGCTTCTGATAATACTGGAGTTTGTATTCATTGGCCGCGCCACCTTCACGCAAGTGATTGATAAAGTTTAATTTTTGTAAATGCTTGTCAGTTTTGCTGTGCAATTGATAGTTAGCCTTGAGATTGGTTTTGTAGTTGCAAAGGCGGCAAATGTAATTGTTGTTTTGAAATATCATAATGTCGGCGAAAAATGTGGGGTTAGAAGAATTATTATTTGTCGAACTTGGTGTTATGTTGCTGGGTGTTGGTGACATGGAGCTTGATGAGCTTACAGAAGGTGTTGTTTGTCTAGAGCGATCAATAATTAAATGCTTATTGAGCTCGTCCAGACTATTGGTGTTGAAATTAGAACAGACCAGGCAACTGAATAAGGTTGTGGGCCATAGGTCTAGCTTAATTGGAGGCTCGACATTTAATAAATCATTGGAGCTGAAATCATTTGATTTTTGAGAACAAGGTGATAAAAGTGCCATTTCTGTTCCAGTGGGAGAGATGGCCTGTAACTTAATGCCAACTTTATTGGTTGAAATTGAAGCCGTATAATTGCCGGCTACGGAAATGGAACCAGACTGTTGGGTTTGAGTCTGTGCAGCAGCTGCTGCAGCATTTTGATGCAATAATTGTATCATAAGTGCCTGATTATATGCCAAGTCTGCCAAAGCCACTTCTGGCATTAAGTTATTGCCATGCTGTTGTTGTTGCTGCTGCTGTTGTAAAAATGTTAGAGCCTGTATATGTTTTATGTTGTTTTGAAGAACAGCCATATTATGAGTATGTTTTTCACTGGTCATATGAATACGTAAATTTCGCGCCACTGATGTCTCGTAGCTACAAATATCGCAACGAAAAGTTGGTTTTGGTTTATTGGTGCTGCAACCAACATAGCTACTACTGCAACTATTTCCTCCGGATTGCAAGTTGCTTGAAGGTGTCCCACAATTAGTCGTTGATAGGCTATTGGCACTTCCATGGGTCTGTTGAGATTGTTGTTGTTGTTGTTGCTGCTGAGGATTTAAGCTACCCATCGTAGTTGGTATATTGATTTTTTGTGTCGCATCTAATTTTGCAACACCACCAGCGGCAACCGCTACAGCAGCTGAAACCATGTTCTGGGAGCTGTTTAAATCCTGCATATTATTCAAATGCTTGTCTGATTGCATGTGTATGGAGAGATTACCCTTGGTAGTCGTTGAGTAATTGCAAATTTCGCATCGATATGGCTTGTATCCGCATGAGTACGATTCTCCGCGTGCCAACCGAGGATGTTGTTGACCTGTTTTTTGGGAATGGGAAATCGCTTTGTTATTCTAATAAATACTGTCAACTTGTATTTGGTGTTATGAATTAAAAAAAAGTTTCTGATATTGGAAAACCACTATATTTTTTGATGCGCTATGGTCGCCTAACTTCAAAAATCATCAGCAGTTCAGATTCTGTGGATAAGTTTTTTTTTTATAATTTTGTTTCTAAAATGTGAGATTTTTGAAGATGCTGCTTTATACATCTCTTTAAAATTACAGCAGCATATATATACCGGTTTCACTATTTATTCATAAAGTTGCATATAATTTAAATAAAATAAGCCATAACTCATAAAACTCGATTGGTAAATACATACTTTATTACCAATAAAGGGAAAGTACCTAGATTTGAAAATAAATTTTTTCTTTTGTAATGAATCATTTCAAAGTGATCATAAGAGATATGAAGCAGCATTTTTTAAAATATTACATTAAAAAAAAAAATTGAAAAAAATCCATAGAATCTGAAAGGCTGATGATTTTTAAAGTTAGGCGACCATAGCGCATCAAAAAATATAGTGGTTATCCAAGGTACTTTTGCTTGTTTCATAGTGTAATTAATGTCATTTTGTTGATTACCAACATACTATATTGTTGTGTATCATTTTTTTTTTTTTGTGTTAATCGTTTATAAATAAACACCTGAGCTGACAATTTGTAAAAAGGCAGAATTTTATTATCTATAAAAGGGGATTCCGAAAAAATTTTACTGGAAGTTGAAATTTTACCCAAAATGATCAACAGCACTTTAAGCTATGACAAACATTGTTTTTTATTATTTAAGAGCGTCTTTATTAATACCATGTATTATTGTAAAAGCAAAAAAAACCTTAATTTTTAAACAAAATTTGCCAGATTGCAAACCCTACAGTGGTTCCACAAGGGCTTATAATTCAGATTTTAAATCTAATTGTAATTTCTATAACCTGTTTGTTTACATTTTGAAAAATGTATTAAATGAAGTATGATTAGTGAAAAATGTAATACAAACCATATCTTCTAGTGATTGAAATAATGAGTTTTTGTGCAGTTTCATTACAAAAAAGAAAAAAATCAGTAAACTTAAAAGAAACTGCACTAATTTTGGCAAAATGAACTAATTTTGCAAACCAAAAACTTTTTTTGTTATTTTTACCCCTTCTTGGAAGCATTTGAATTCCACGAAGTACCTCAATTACTTTGCCATGTTTCAGTTTCTTTAATCAGCTTTCGTTTTCCAGCTATGCAGGCGATTGGTCTGTTGTAGCAGGTCCTAGGATTATGGGGCGACAATCTATCATTGCTATAAATAACGTCCTCTCTGTCTTTGGTGCAGTGGAGAGGAACCTTACATATAATTGATTCCCACTTTTTTCTCCTTTTTTAAACTAAAATTTTTCTTTTATATCACTTGTTAGCATTCGTAAATATTAGAAAATAGCAGAAAAAATCTTATCGGAATTCTTTATGTGATAATATTCATGTGAAAATCGACTACTTAACTTAGACCTTTTTGAAATTAATTTTTTTTGTATATTATTATAATAGCTTTACCCACCCGGCATTGCCAGAGTCCTTGGTATAAAAACACTCTTGAATGAACAATGCCGCGATATTTGTTCTATTATAATAATTTTAATTTTTAATACACATATAGAGAAAATACTATTCAACAAAGTTTCAAGTCTCCCTACATTATATTATATTAATTAACAAATATTAGGATACTTTTTTCCAATATGTCATAAAATTTGATGTATTGAAGTTTTTTGATGGAAGAGTAATCCTTATATATAGCGAAAAATTGTTCAGACCATGAATTGCTCAAAAACTAAAGTAATTAATGTGATCCAGTGAAAGAAAACGGAAGAGACTATGGGAAGAAGCGTGGAAAACTGTCGGTTTTGATAAACTTTTAACTCGTACTTCAAAGATTAATTCCTTTATGTCATCAAAAAGCTTTAAAAATTTTCTTATTGCTCCCGTTTCAAATCGCATAATACGAGAAAAGACTGATGAAAGCTAGACTTTATCATTTATAATTTCTCAGCAAACAAAAGCAATTTCTGCACTGCTATAGTTAGAACAGCATGCTATGGTCTGACGAAACGAAGATTAATTTGTTGGGTTATATGTAAAATCGTATGTATGAACATATTTTAGTTACAATTCATACTTTATTTGAGTTCAATAAATACAAATTTAAGAAATTGTTAACTTTGTCTCTATTATTTGTATAATAATAACTATATATTTAATTTAAATAGGAGATAAATTTCCCTTCGTCCTGTTCCTAGCCGTTTTGCGCCACCATTTATCTTTATAAAAAAAATGCTAAGACGACGTTTGAAGTCTCTTGCAGATATAATTATTGAGATGTTCCGCAATTAATAATATTTTAACTAGAATTAATTCCTGTGAAATCAAGTTTTCGACTTAGTGTGCACGTTAAGAACAGAACATTATGTGGAAAGTTTGAAGACTCTATTTTACATAGTTCCCAAGATATACCGCAATAACTACATGTTTCGTACCAGTACAAAAGTTGGCAGAATTATGAAGCAAAAACTCTCTGTTTACTCTTTATTAGCCCTCAAAGTGCAACTTTTGATAATATACTTTTGTGCAACACATTTTAGTAGATAATGAATGTTGAAATTAAACAAAACACTTTTTTTTTAAATAGACAATAAGTCTCATTGCTGAAACAAATTCAATAATTTAATCGTTTTCCAGTATTTTCAGGTACCCGATATCCAATGTTGAAAAAGCACCCCATTGCACCTTCGTTATCTAAATCTACATAAATAATAAACAAAATTCTCGCAAGATTTTAATCTTTGCCAGATCCAAATTTAAGAAAAAACACACCATATAACACTTAAGTTAGCTAGATCCATCTGTGTTCCAAATTTCACCAAAATCGTTTGTTTAGTTTACGCCTGATTAAATTACAAGCAAATAAATAAACTACAAAGAAATTTATAATCTATATACATCTGGTAAAAAAAAAATATATATGCATTGGAAAGGTCTGCTTTCACTGGTTATTTTTTTTAAAGAGGCGGTGCCAGGCCTATGCAAATATTTATATCTTCGAAACGGAAACTGTAAGAGTCTCTAAATTTGGTCCAAATAGGTTTGTAGTCAACACAAATAATCAGTCCGAAAGTGGGCCGAATTGGCTAAGTGGGCATGATACCTCCCATACAAAGTAAATATGATTTTTGTATATCTTGAGAACGGTTAAAGTGGAAGTTTTAATTTGGTCCAAGTGACTTCGTAGTTAATTAACCCTCTCATGCACCAAACTTTGTTAGAGCAGCTATATTTTTTTAGCTTTGTTTCCTACAAGATTGGGGTAAAATAGGATAAAAAACAATCAGAAGTTAAAATTACACTCGAAACGTAGGTGTTCACGTTGGTCACCCTATTCTTAAGTAGATATCTGTTAAGATTTTAAGTAAGATTTTCATTAATTACAACCATGAATTAGGTGTATAATATTTCAGAAGAAGAAATGTATTGTTTTTATTGTAATCTCAAGCCTCAAACCGAAGGTACGTTTGCTGTACTACTTACCACAACAAATATAGAAAAAACTAATTATATTTATCTTATTTTCTACACAATCTCGGAGAAATAGTTTATTTTTAATTTTTCCCCACTCACCACTACATTTTGGTCCAATTGAACCGGATCATCCCCTAAAATAGAATATTCAAATCGAGAATCTACTTACAGATCGTCTTCATGATCTACCCATCGGTTTCGTTATTGTGCGAGGTACCACATCCTATTTTATTTTTATCTTTTTATTTTGAAATAAAGTAATAATAAAAATAATAATAATAATATTAACAATTTTAAAAGGTACGTAGTAAAATTGCTTTTTATTTTTTGGTGCTTAAATTTGCGAGCAAAATAAAGTATGTAAAAGTGTAAAAGTAAACAAAACAAATAATAATATAAAAACAACATAGTGATTGAGAATAGCCGTGTTGTTCTTGCTGTGTGTTTTGTTTGTTATTCCTTTTTGGGTAAACAGCTGGCCTTTCATTTGTTGCGTGAAATTGTCACTATTGAATAAGCTGCTGTAAATAAACAGTGTTTGTTTTGTTGAACCAATTTACACTTCTTTGATTCTTCGAAGTACTAAACTGGTACATATATTCTTACACCACTAATAGAACAAAATATATTCTTTTAACATTTTAATTAAAAAGCGATTTTTTTATTATCAAAAAAATATAATTTATTTTAATCTTATATTTAAAAATATTTTGAATTCTGTCTTTATACATTAAATTTTGTTTTGAAAAATTTCTCGATTTTTTTGAAAAGCTAAGTTTTTTGCTACCTTTCTTCCGATATTTTAAGCCCCTTTGGATTTTTTGGCAAGCGTTTTTGATTATTTTTTATTGTAATCCTTTTTTGGGTAACATGGTTGCCTTAAAGAATTTGAACAAAAAATTATACCCTTTCGGTAGATTTTGATAGTTTTGTTCAGGCTATCCCGCGTGAAAAACATACCGTTCACACCTTAGGTACCCATCGGCAGGAGTTGACCAGTTTGTGCGTCTTGCTATACGATATATTTCAAGGGTATATCATTTATTGAGGGCTTGATGGTGGTTTTAAGACCAAACCCCCTATCCCGGTTAATAATACACCGATACACCTTGTGACAGCCTGACTTTCTCTGGTGATTATGTATCTTAACCAACATCTAGGGATATGTTTTTGGACCTATGTGGAAGTAACCCGTATATTGGTAACATTCAAAAGATGTATTATCTTTTGCAAAAAACTGAAGGTGAGGCTCCAAATATAATTCGAACTTGCCTCATACGAATGATAGTTTCGACATGGCTTGGCAGAATCTCGACGATAAAGACGAGAATAAATAACTTTTAGTTAATTCTCAACTTAAAACCCTTTTTAACCTCCCTCAAGTATCTGAAGATAGTTATTAAAAACTAACAACTGACAATAAATGATTGTATTTCGAATTTGACGTTGTATACGTTTACATCTATCTGTTCGACCAAATTGCCTCAACTTACTCTAGGACTTAAGGAGCAATCTCTGGAATTCTGCTCAGACTTACCGAAAATGGAGCACAATGGACGAGTTCCTGACGCCTAGATATCGAACTTTGGAATCGATTTCGGACATCATTGGATGTCATATCTTTATCCAATATATTAGCTCAAACATTTTTAATAATACTCAAAAGTAGAAAAAAAAACGCCGCCCCTAATATACCTCAATGGAAATGTCCAATTTGTAATGAAATCACCTTATTCGTTTGTGCTCAGATTTTTCTAAAAATGTCAGTTAGTGATTGCTTAGCATCGGTTACAAGGCACAAATGTTGCACAAACTGTTTGGCTGTTTCGCACGAATTAAGAAGATGCTCTAATGTTTGTTATATTTGTAAGCAGAGGCATCATTCGCTACTCCATTGTATCGAATCTTCTACTCGGGAGAAACCAAGAACTGGAAATACCCTTTTAATTCATTTGCACGTGATCGTCCTTCGAAAACCCCACGGCCTCCTACACGCAGGGTAAATGATGGCGATAATAGACCCTCGACATCCGCTGCTGCCGATTCTTTCAGAATTTCTCAGCTCGAATACAGTCCACCCCATACTCCACCCGAGTGCAGTCTACCCCTAACAAAACCCGGATACAGTCCACCCCTCATTCAACAGTTCTGTTAGGAACTACGCAGGTTAATATAGTATCGAGCGATATTGTATTTTCTGCCAGAGCTCTGGTAGACCCAGCTTCTCAAGCCACTTTTATCTCAGAAAAGCTGCAACGGAAGCTCAAACTTCCAACCTTTTCGGCACCTGCTGTAACTATTGTGGGCCTTAATGGCACAGTAACAGCAAAATCTATTAAAGTTTGTGTTGTTTGTTTGAAATCTCCCGTTAATCCTGAATTTAAATTCTCTACGAGCGCTTATATCGTTGATATGCTCACAGGTCTTTTGCCCACTTGCTCGTTAGCAAGTTTTGTTGATTTCAATACACCTGATCTCCCATTTATGAATTTAAAATGTGCCCATAAGGATTTGCTATTGGGTGCAACATATACCCTCAGATTATGCTTTGTGAGAAAGGTGAGAAAGGATCCCAAAAATCTTGTGATCACTCAGCGAACAATATTTGGTTGGGTTGTGACTGGCAATATCCCTCAGTCAACTTTGTTGAACCCCATAGTTTCCTTTTTCGGACAACTAAATCTGGATTATAGGATTAATCGATTTAGGCAGATAGATAAAGCACCGGAGTCCAAAGAATTGTTGCCTAAGACACGTTTTTTGTGAGCACCTCTATCAATGAACTACTTATAGGACCAAGTTACCCTTTAAATTCAAACCCGATAGATTTTTAAATCTTGGCCCACTTTGTAAAGTTGCCTTCTCCCAATTGTTAACTTGTGTTAAGATTGTTGAAAAAACCTGATATTAGAACTTTTTATAATCAGCAGGCTTTTTGTCATTTTTTATGCTTCATGCCCCTTTTATATAACAATATTTTGCACACTAGCGCTATTACATATATCCGAACATATATTAGATTCGGTATTTCTTGTCAGACGCCATTACCGCTAAACTTCTGTGTTTACGTTGGAATGCGAGCATTGATGCATTTTTCTTCAAGCTAGCTCCAACGTCCGATTTGTTTGAAGTCACCAAACGTTCTGTGTTGTCTCAAATAGCAAAGCTATTTGACCCCGTGGTGTGGTTGGCACCCAAAATAATTGTTTCTACAATTCTTATGCAAAAAATTTGGAAAGGCAGAACCGATTGGGACGAATGTTTGAAACTTCTGACGTTGAATAGGTGGCGTGAATTTGTCGATGACTACCCTGCCATCGAAAGGATTAATATCCACCGTTGGGTTAATTTTAACCCCCAATTTGAAGTACAACTTGATGCATTTTGTGATGCTTCTGAAAAAGCATATGCTGCCACACTGCATTGTAGAGTCCTAACCCCATCTGGTGATATTATCACCCATTTGCTCACTGCCAAAACAAAAGTTGCGCCTATAAAAGTACAATTCTTACCCCGCTTAGAGCTCTGCAGTGCAACTCTATTGGCAAAAATGGTACACTTACTTCGAAAGTAGTTGAATATTACCCCCAGGCCATTGGTCAACTTTTGTGGCATATCGAGTTTCGTTTATAGTGGACCAGGTAAGTAATGACAATTGGAATCACGTAGAATCTCATCATAACCTTTTTAAATTGATTAGTCGTTGTAATACTGCTGCGAAGTTTTCGATTTACATTATTTGGATATTCAGCCTGATCAATTGAGTCAAGGTGATTACACACTGAAAGCTGGATCAATTTTAATCCGTAAAAGTCCACTTCTCATTTTTAACCACTTTGTAGAACACAGTAACACAGTAACCCAAAAGGTCAACGTAGAAAATCCAAGTCGTGAAGAAAGCGGAAAAACCACCAACCGTAAGGCGAAGAAGAGGAGCGCAACCCACAACCAAGCTTCATCGTCAACAGTTTGTTTAACTGGAGATAATTAAACCTTTCTAATAGTTATTATTTTTAGCCTACGACTTATTTCTTATTGTATATATATTTTCTTGTATTATCAATATTTAAATTGAATTTTTCAACGAAATCTTGACCACGTAAATCTCGTACCCACTTGTTGTTGCAATGTTGCAAGGGAGCGGGATGTTCACGTTGGTCACCCTATTTTTAAGTAGAAATCTGTTTAGATTTTAAGTAAGATTTTAATTAATTACAAACATGAATTAGATATATAATATTAAAGAAGAGCAAATGTTATTATTGTAATCTCAACAAGAAGTTACGTTTCTTGTACTACTTACCACAACAAAGATAGCAAAAACTAATTATATTTGTTTTATTTTCTACAAAATCTCGAAGTAAATATTTTATTTTTAATTTTTCCCCACTCACCCCCACAGTAGGTTGTAGAAAATGTTGTACACATGCAATATGGCGCATAAGCGGAGTAAAAGAGCCAATTTTTTTTTATTAAAGAAAATATTAGATTTATCTATTTTTTGATTATATTTAATGTATTTCGAAGTATTTCAATTAGTTTATACTTCTGTAGAATTTTCTATAGGATTATTTCACAGTTTTTTCCAATTTATTTTTATTTTTTAGGTGCACTTTCGTAAAGTGTATTTCCCTTAGCTCTACGCCCTGATTTTCTAATACGTCGGGCAGCTCAACACTCTTCTCAAACATTACCAGATATTTTCGCTTCGTCAGCATAAATTTTTATCAATAACATTTCAGATTCTGCCCCAGCATCAGAGTCATTCTCACCAAACTTAAGAATTTGTTTCGTTCCTCTTGCTGTTAAACACTTTTATCGTTTCATAATTGACTAAATGTACAAAAAGTAAAATTGGAACAAAAAACTATTGAAGGAAATAACTCGCTTATGCGCCATGTTGTATACATATATTTCACAGATAAATTATAGTCCCAAAATATCGTCTAATTAAAATGTTTATAATTTTTTTGCTATATTTCACTTGTTGATACACTATTGTAACTACAAAAAACTTTCACTGAATTATCTTAAGCTTTTGTAAAAAAAGTAAGGCACATATCTTTAATTTCTAGGCTCAAGAAGTCCGCTATCATCTCGCTATAACGACAAGTCAAGGTTGACGGCTATTCTGCCACACTATCGCGAATAACAGCAATATTTTCCGCAGAACGAACTGGGCGAGTGGACATATTTGGTCGATTATGTTGACCAAAACATTCACGAAGTGCACGAAATGCACTTTGATTTGAACACCCATTTTAGTCAAGGCTTCAGCAGTCTTAACGCGCTGCTTAATTGTGAACCTCTCCATGGTTGAATTTTTCAAACACTGAAACAAAGTTAAGTTGAGCAAAAAACTTGACGTTAAGATGTAACCCACAATTAACATTGTGCATTATGGTTAGACCACCCTTTATAAAAGTACGTTATCCTTTTGTAATGGTATGTTTTTCCAAAATGGGTTCCTTTGAATTTTTCTTATGAGAAATACATTTTACTGGTATGCAAGACACAGGCTCCCAGCGGATCGGGAAGGGTTACTATAGTATGTATGTATCGGGTGGGCCATCTATCGGCTTAAATTTGAACCAGCGGTTACTTGGAATATGGCAATACTTCTGTCATCCTATTCTGTCACAAAATTCAGTACATTATTTCCACTAAACGAAATGAATCGATTTACGCTTAAGCACCATTGGGATTTATTAGAAATTTATCATCATTTAAAATCATCTTTTCGGATGAAGCTCATTTTCATCTTCGTGGGTATGTAAATAAGAAAAATTGCCGTATTTTGGGCTCAGAAAAGCCAAACGTGGTTTTACAGAGGCCAATGCACCCAATACGAGTGACTGCTTGGCGCAACATTTCTTTGAAAATGAGGACGGCGCAGGCATTACGGTCAATGGAGACAACTTTCTCACCATGATAACCGATTTTTTCTCCCCGATCTTCATTGTATTGATGTGAACGATATTTGGTTTCAACAGGATGGTGCAACTTGCTACACATTTCATGCCACAATCGATTTATTGCGTCAAACGTTTGATGGCCGCTTAATTTTTCCTGTGAGGCACCGTTAAAGAAAAGTGTTATGCCGATAAACCAGAGACAATTCATCATTTGAAGACCATTGCCGAGACTTTTTTTCCCCGTTACTCCTCTTGGGAGCATATGGCTTCCACAAAGCATCTCCATCTAACACGATTTAAAGCTGTTGACTTTGCCTCTTCCCATGTTAGGTTGTTCTGTCTCAGTTCTTGGATATTTGTGCGTCTCTATGTGTTTTTTGGTTGACCACGATTTCTTGAGCCTTGAGGATTCCACTCAAGTGACATTCTAGTGATACTTTCTGGACTTTTTGGGATGGTGTGACCGATCCATCCCCACTTTCTTTTCCTTATCTGTTTCAGTATGGGTTCCTCATTAGTCATGCTTCACAGTTCTGTGTTACTTATGGTGTTAGGCCAGAATATTCTGCATATGATTCTGAGGCACTTGTTAATGAATACCTGGAGTTTCTGTATGATGTTATTCGATACAAGCCAGGTTTCACTGCGATACAGCAGTACCAATTTAACACATGAGTTGAATATTCTGAGCTTAGTTCCTCTGGTGAGCTTCTCCATACTAACTGCAGTTGTCCAAATGCCGCTCTCACTTTATTGAGCCTGTTATCTACGTCTGTTTCTGCGCCACCGTATGTAGTCACTGTACTTCCTAGATAGCAGAAGCTATCTACACACTCGGCAGCCTGACCCTGTAGCTGATGTTTTCCGTGATCGTATTGTTTATTCTTATGGCCTTGGTTTTCTTGATGTTTATCTCAAGCTCAACACTACGAGCCAATCTTTCCAAGTCCTCCAGTTTTGACTGCATATTGGAATTCTTATGCGAGAGTAAACAAATGTCATCCGCATAGTCCAAGTCTTCGAGATGGCGCGAGAGACTCCACGTGATCCCTCTTCTTTTCGAACTGACCTTGCCAACTATGTCATCCAGCACGATGGTGAATAGCTTAGGTGATAGCGGGCATCCTTGTTTAACTCCAGCATTGGTGTGTAATGGTTGGCTCATGTTTCCGTTTTGAAGAACTGAAAGTTCTGCATCCTCATACATCGCTCTAATTATTCGAATTATCTTTTGGGGTACTCCTTTGGTTCTTAGTGCTTTTCATATAGCCATTCACTTAATGGTATCAAATGCTTTCTTGAAATTGACGAATAGTAGATACAGGGGGGTACGCAATTCTATGGACTGTTTAATGATTTTTTGGAAAGTGTTGGCCTGATCCACACAGCCTCCATTCGGTCTGAAGCCAGCTTGTTCATCTCGCAGTATGTTGCCTATTCTACTCTGAAGCCTCCCTGTATTATGATTGCAAGTATCTTATATATGGTGTTAAGTGGAGTAATTCCTTTCCAATTATCACAGCTTTTAAGTCGCCACTTTTTGTTAACTTTACAATGATGCCCTTCTTCCGCGTAGGAGGCAGCCTCTCCTCCACCCATACCGATGTGATGTTAGGCAGTAGTCCATCTTCGCCTGCCGCCTTATTATTTCTCAATTCACCAATCGCCTCTTTTATCCCATTCAGATTGGGAGGGTTGCATGGTATTCCTAAACTGTTTTCCTCATCTATGTTCTCAACTGTTTCGCTGTCCTCAGCAGTGTTCGTGACGTTACTAATATCATTGAAATATTCTCTCCATTGCCGAGATACGACCCCATATACTTCAAAATTGGTCCAATCAAATGGGGTACTGTGAGGCCAGCTGCGGCAGCCATAGGAACGAAATAATATTTCAGTTCTAACCAGAACAATTATATTTCACAACAAAAAAATAAATTTAGCAATTTAGGGTTTTCGTTTTATTACATTTTTAAATTAAACTTTTAAATTGCCAACAGAGTCTATAGATATATATTAGGGCGGGTCGATTTAAAAATCGCCCAAGTAACAAGGAAAATCATATTCTAGGGATCAAAATAAGAAACTTTGCCCAAGGAACCATGCCTCTAAAATGAATTCTGATGTTTCTTATTTTGACCCAAAGGACAAATTTTGAAAAATGCATTTGACCCATTTAAAGTGCACCAATCGAATCTAAATGTATGACCGACCCCCCTTACTTTGAAGAGCCGACCCACTCATGCTAGTGGCAGACCCTCTGGAAAATCCCTGGGGGGTCCCCATATAAAAATTTCAAAAAATCACCATTTTTGGCATTTTACATGAAACAATGGCTATGTTTGTTTTGTTTTGGACTTGATTTTTTTTAATACAACTTGATAATAGAAAAGAAACTAAAAAAATTATTGTTTGAAATCTTTTTTGGCCTGGGCAATTTCGCACGGCTCTCTAATGTCGTCGCCATAACAGCGTCTACATTTTCTGGTATAACTCGTTTCGAAACGCTAGCTAGTAATTAAACATATCGTTCCGTTCCTTGTATATGTGACGGAATGTTTAGATCATTAAACGGTGGATCATCTTGATTTAAATATTCTTTCAATGTATCGTACGGAATGCTTCGCGTGTATGGTGGTTTAAATACATTATTTATACCATTCAAATTGATCATTTCCATGTAATTTGTGAAACGAAAGTTTATATCTCGTTTTTTATAAACTCTAAGTTCCATTGGGTCTTTAATAAATAAATATATATATATATATATATATATATATATATATATATATATATATATATATATATATATATATATATATATATTTATATATATATATATATATATATATATATATATATATATATATAACAAATAATTTTTTATTTTTTTTGAAAATGCTATAAAAAAAACTACTGAATATTTTCTCAAATTTCTTTTTTTGTTTAAAAGTACAATCTTTCCGGTTAATAATGGAAAATAATTTCATTCAAATGGCTGCCTCGGCTGGCCATGCAGTAGCCTACACGATTGGTCCAATTTTTAAGCACATTATCGATTGTGTGCAGATGTATTTCACCAATGGCTTCACGAATATTGTCCTTTGAAGCGTCAATTGTCTCTGGCTTGTTGGCGTAACACTTATCTTTGACAGCACCCCACAAATAATAGTCCAACGGTGTCAAATCGCAGCTAAGAGGTGGCCAAACGACATCAGCTCTGCGGCTGATAATGCGATCTTCAAAAACAGGGCGCAAAACATCGAGTGTAGCTTCGGCTGTGTGGCACGTAGCGCCGTCCTGTTGAAACCAAATGTTGCTAATATCCTCCTCTTCAATTTTTGTGAACAAAAATTCGTTCAACATTGCCCGATAACGATCGCCATTGAATGTACCGGCCACTCCTTGCTCATTTTCGAAGAAAAATGGCCCAATTATGCCTCTGGACCGAAATCCGCACCAAACAGTGACTCGTCTTGGGTGTATCGGCTTTTCAATGTATGCGTGCGGGTTTTCTGTGCCCCAAATGCGACAATTTTGCTTGTTTACATACCCGCCAAGATCAAAATGAGCTTCATCTGAAAAGATGATTTTTTTTGGTAAAATCGGCATCTTCTGTAAGTCGATCGCAGGCCCAGATTCCCAGCGTTGTTCAAGCATACACACATACAATAATAATATCACCCTCGAACCTTTACCAAACATTTCTCTGATAAAACATTCGAAAACGACTATTGGAAGCGAAACGAAGAAGAGCTCATACAGTTCACCCATCGCTCAGTTTGTGGCAGCAAATCTTCGATCTCGAACGCTTGCCTGTAATATCAACATGAAACCTTTGGCGAACCTTTATCTTAAGTGAATTACTTTGCTCTACTCTCTTCTGCTTTTGCCTTTGCGTTCTTCTGTTTTTGCCGTTACTTTTGTTTTTGCATTTTTTCCGCCGCTCAATGCAAAAACGAAAGAAGATTACTTGTTCCTTAAAAGAAACAAGAAAACAAACACAAAAATATCAACATATACCCGATACGTGTGCTCATTTGTCGCTGTTTCAGTGACGACCACTGTTGCCGTTGAAAATTTCGAAAAAGTGTCATAAAAAGGGTATTTGAGAAAAAAGGGTATTTTAAAGTAAGACAGGGTCAAGTTTTTTGTAAAAAAAATAAATAAAATTTATTTCAATTAAAAAACAAAAAGAAATTTTAACAATTAATTAAATACATTAAACTAAAATAAAAGTAATTGTACATACTTAAATTATAAGTCAATGTTAAAACTAAAAAACAATTTACAGATACATTCAAATATTAGTCATATTATCAAAAAGAAAGAAATACTTTTTTAGAAATACCTTTTCCATATTTTGTAATTAATTCTTTACTTGATGTCCATTTTTCCAGCCACGATTTGAGCAAATTGGGAGAGGAAAGCATGGACTTACAAGTTTATATTTTAAGTTTGTTTGTAAGCTTATTTTTAATCAGTGATAGTTTTGAAAAATTCTTTTAGCGGAAGCACTACTAGGAGGCAAAGTAAATATATATGTATGTAACGAATTCATATAAATTTGAATATACAGTCGCAGTTTTACTTGAATTATTATGATATCCTTTAGGAAGAGCAGTCTTACAGCCTTGGCTGTTTTTAATTGCATTTTTTTTGTACTAGGTTATCCAATTTATCGAAAAAATTGTCTGCGGGACTTATTTCAGGTGACTAATAAGTAGAATGAAGCCGTAAGGTCAAGTTTTGATGGCGGAACTTCTATTTTTTTAACTTTTTGTTTTCGTTACACTTAAATATAGTACTCCTACTTACATCTCTCAAAACAACTTTACACAAAAATTCTTCAACATAAAATTTTAATAATTAATTTAAGTGTACTGAGAATTTTCGTAAGGAGTTTTGGACCTTTACTTATTTTCAATAAGGGTCAAAAAGGGATACATTAAAAAAAGGCTCATAAAAAGTGTCATTGGCATGAAAAAGAGTCAAAAGTGATACTTTAGTGTCACAACGGCAACGCTGGTGACGACTAAAAGTATAAGAATATACGTGAACTATGACGGAACAAAAGTCTTATGAAGTTAATATCAATTTTCTATGCTCTTTAAAGTATTTTCTTTTTTGGCAAAAACAAATATTTTTGTTTCGAAAATTCTTCACTATTAGCGAACAATCGCTTATTGTGCAACATACATAGGTCATGCGTAGCATTACACATTTAAACTTAGACAAACAACATGCTTTGAAAAGAACTGCTTGTCTTTGATTCTTTTTGGCTTATTTTTAATTCGTTCACAGTATAAAATTTTAAATGTGTGTTCACGAGTCGAGTAAAAAATATTTTGAGCAATAAATGTGATTCGTGCTCACGAATAAAAAAATAAAACGCACGAGCACGAGTCATAAAATGAGCGAACCAAAGAAAATTCTGCTGACGAGCCGAGTTTATATATATATATATATATATATATATATATATATATATATATATATATATATATATATATATATATATATATATATATATATATATATATATATATATATATATATATATATATATATGTATATTAGGGAGATCGAACGGTTATTATTCGACCGGTTTTAACCGGTTTTTTTTGGTTTTGTCGAATACGGTCTTTTCAAAATCTTCATGTTTCGAATACCGAATAAACCGGTCAATTTAACACGAATAACCGGTTAATTTAGATAAGTATAATTTTTATACGTTTATATATATTTTTATTGAAAATATGCTCATCGTTTAACTATTTGTATAAATTTAATTATTTGTGTATATATGACAACCTTAAACGTCTCACAAAGAACGTGAAAACCAAGGTAGATCGAAAAAGATATACACTCTTGAGTAACAATAACCTGTTCTCATCTTCTGTATATAAATATTAATTCTTATATATGGAGGATAATCAACTAGACTCATTGAAAGCCCACAAACCCACAAACGCCGATTCCGAACGGCAGATATGTTAGTTAGTGAAGTTTTTCACAGCGTAAATACACACAACCAGTTGCTAGTAATGGTATGAAGTGATATCGCTGTTGAAAATTGTTAGATGGTGTGGCCTCGGATTGAACCGACGACTTCTTGGGTTGAAGGTGGGTTCTTACCTGACAGACCACAGTGACACACACACTATTAAATACGTGGTGCATAAATTTACATAGAGTGCTGCTCGAAATCTAAGCAAATTTTCTTGTCGGGGCAACTAAGGACTCGTATATTTCTAATAGATTTATTCAAAGTAAAACATTTAATTTTTTTATCTTAGGCACCTAAATTATAACTATAATAACAAACCTTTAATTCCATTCCCTGCCAAGTAATACAACAAAAACCTAATTACCTACTTGAGTAGCTGTTAGAAACCTTAGCATTTGTCAGTAGTTTCTGTAATAAGTTTTTTTTTTATGGCCCCCGCACACCGTTTTGGCATAGCTTTTATGAGATTTATTAGACTTATTGTTAGTATTGATTGTCACTTTAATTTGAGACTCTCTATTAGCTTCTGTTTATTATTTAAACAACGTGGTACATCTCTGTGTTTCAAGAAATAGGAACAATTTTATTTAAATAAAAAAACCGGTTAACCGATTATTTGAATTAGTATTAACCGAAAACCGGTTTTTTAAAAGTGCTACATTTCGAATTATTCGAAAACCGGTGTTTGAGAAAAGTCTATATATATATAAAGTCTATATATATATATATATATAATATATATATATATGTATATATATATATATATATATATATATATATATATATATATATATATTATTATATATATATAGTAAAATATAAATATATATACTGTTACGTTTTTGCCTTTTTAAAAACGTGTTTTTATGAGTTCGTAGACTGTAGTTGAAATAAAATAAATTTTGTGTTTGGTTTTAATTAAAAATCCTTTATTCAACACAGTTATGTGCACCACTGCCTGTAATCTTTTTACAGGCAGTAACAATTTTTATTCTTAATTACTCTGTCTGTTTACAATCTTGTAAACAACAACAATTACTTGACAGATTTTTCTACTTAAGGATCTTCCAACCCGATCGTAGTTATAACTTAGGTTCGATCACAACCTTTTCAACCAGAGGTTATCCTCACTTAACTCTCTTTACTGAGTTATCTCCAATTAAACTTTTTTTTACTTTACGATTCACTTCACGAGTTTACTCCTTATAAACTCTCTTAATACTAACTGCACTCACTGGGTTTACTTTACTTAAACTCTACTCGATTGCTGTTCGCATCGATGTGCTTTTTATATGGCTGAGTAAACAACACATCGAAAGCCCTCGAACCTCTCGATATTTCAGGTAGATTCCATTTCTTTCTTTCAATTTCTTTTTAGTTCTTTTGTGGCCATGCGTATGGGAACAAGTACTTCTTTCAGCTCTTAGTATTTGTTGTTGCTTGCTTATTGTCTGTTACTTGTTTTCTTTGCTGCTTAATTATTGTTGGTTGCCGTGTTATTTTTATTTACTTTATCTCTGCTATAATTCATTCCAAACATACAAAGAGATACTATAAAATTTTCGAGAAAATCGGTTCAGTGGTTTAGCTGCCTTCAAGGCACAAACAAACCCACAAACATACATATATATGAACACATTAGTTTTTATATATAATGACAAAATAAAAATTACGCCATCAGAAACACAAAATTTAAAGATTCTGCGCATGTTGGAAATGTGACGTCTTGCAACGTGTGGCTAATAATTCTGGACTAATAATTCTTAGTTGTCAATTTTATTACATATAGATAGAAGTTAACACAAGCACAGCATAATTTGATTTTATATTTACTTTGGTTTTTTTTGTATAACATAAGTTGCTTACCTTTTATACCATGTATTTGATTTTAAATTTTATTATATTTAATTCTGTATATTTCTTTGCATACTTTATAGTTTCATATTTCACTCTTATGTTACCTGAAAATCTTAAACAAATGCAGACATGATATCAGCACTTTTAGTCAGGAGAATTTATTTTCAAATAAATTTTTTCTTAATCGAATCACAGCTAAAACCAGTGTTTTTATTTAATTTGCGCGCAACGTTGAGCTCGAGTAAAATGAAAACAGATGTCCTGATAAAAATAATTAAAAAATTATAAGCTAAAAAATTCTGGTAATAAGGATTATAAATTATAAAGAAAAAATTTAAAAATTAAAAGAAAAGGTAGGTTAGTAGGTTAGCCGCCCTCATCAGACCGTGGAGAGCTTGTCTACATGGCGTAAAGACACGTACACACTACAGCGGATACAAGTAAATAGGTTATGGCAACTCGAATATGAATTAGAACTTAACCAGGAGCTGAACATAAAAACAATTGATATACAAACATACATACTTACTTACTCATACGAAGAATCTCTACCAACTTAATTTCGCCGTAAGTCACGTAAACAGAATAATAAGAACTGCTTCTTCACAGACTCAATTGAATCAATATGACACTGATAACAAGTATTACAAACAACCGAGGCATACTCCAAAATCGGCCTAACAAGTGATATATGTAACTGTCTCGTAATATAGGGATCTGAAAATTCCCTGAACCATCTCTTCACAAAGCCAAGAACAGCCCGAGCCTTACTATTCGTCATACTAATATGATCAAGAAATAACAGCTTCCTATTCAGTAATATTCCCAGATCAAAAAAGATTGTAATGGTCTTAAGCGGGCTAGCATCAAATGTAAGCTTGAACGGAATTATACACCTACGATAGAAAACCATATATTTATATTTACTCAGGTTGAGATCCATCAAATTAATTTGATACCAATCTACAAAAACATCAATCTTTTGTTGCAAAACAATCTGCCCATAAATATAATTAGAAGTATAACATATGTAATTTAACATCATCAGCATATATGTATAAGAATACTATAGTCAGAAAATAAATCAGGAAGGTAATTAAGGAATTACAAGAATAAAAGCGGACCCAAATGGCTACCCTGTGGAACTCCGGAAGAAACATACACTGTCTTAGACAATACATTTTGAAACAAAACTCTCCGATTCATAGAGGAGAAGTAAGAGTCTATCCAAAGGCGAAGTCTCTCAGGAATACCAATCAGTGCCAGTTAGTGAAAGAAAATCCTATGATCAACTCTATCAAAAGCCTCATTAAAGTCAGTACAAATAACATCAGTTTGAGCACCCGTAACAAAACCCCTAAAGACCCTCGTAGTAAATTCAAGAAGATTAGCCACTGACGACCTACCCTTTAAAAAACCATGCTGAAAGGGTGACATTACAGACTTCGTCTGAAAAGAAAGATAATCAATCACCAATTTTCTATCAATTTAGGTATAGCACTGAGCTTAGCAATACTCACATAATTCTATATATAAATAATAAAGGACACCTTTCAAATACTAAGAAAACTACCTATTTCTAAAAGTTTGTTAAAGATAAAATATAAGGTACCACCACTCAAACACCAGCGCAGTATCTCAAGACAAAAGCAGGAAGTCCATCATGCCCTGGCAAGTTAGTAGAATTTAGCCCAGACATAGACTCAAGAATAGACTCAACACCGAATTCATGAATATTAGAAATTGACCCACTTCTTACAGAATACTGGTATGAAAACTCAGACGCCGAATCCAAGGTCGATTCAAATTGTCCATACATCGATTGAAAGAAGTCGGCAAACACATTCGAAATGTTCAGATAATTAAGGTGACTCTTCCCCGTGGAATATTTCAGTGGGAAATGCAGGTGATTTGCGTTTAACACGAACGAAATCATAAACGGATATTGGGTTACTACTAAATTAGATTAGACTATCGAAATACTCCACATAACAATAATGATTCATCCTACCAAAATCAGCACGAGCTCTCATATAGAGAATATAATCAATACCAGAATATGATTTCACAAACTTTCTAAACAAACGAGATTTATTATTCCTCAATCTTGCCAATCTAGCTGAATTCCATCGATGACTCGAACGATCCAAACGAAGGTACACAAATGGAACGCACTCATCAAAGCATTGGAATAATACTCCATAAAAGTTTCAGTGTCCTGAAAAAAATAATAAAGTCCTTGGAATAAGGATTATAAGTTTTAAATATAACGAACAAATAATAAGAAATTTAAATAAAAACAGTAAAAAAGAAAACAACAGGTAGTGGAAAAAGCGTGTCCTGATAAAAATAATTACGGGACAAGAGACTAACATCCTGGTAATAAAGTATAAATTAAAAGGTGAAAAATTAAAAGACAAAATTTAAAAAAGTAACAAATTAGTAAAAGGATATTGTCCTGAAAAAATTAAAATCCAGATAATAAGTAAATAATAAAAATTTGCTTTTACTTGAATTTGAGAAATAACACTGATAAAAATAAAAAAGAGTTAAAAATTCAAAATTTATCCAAATGAAAATTGAAGTAACAACGACACGGCTAACACAACGGAGTAGAGTGAACCCGATAAATATTTGGAGCAGCAATTAAAAACTAAATTAAACATGCCTGAAGTTTTATATTATCTATTGAAAGTTGAATAAATTAATTAAGAGCATATTTTAGAAATATTAAATAAAGAAAGTTATGAGTAAAATTAAATTTTGTTTATTAAAAATTATGTTTTAAAGGATATATCTGAAGGATATTAAAAAAAATTAAAAGCTTATAAAAGCTATTATAAAATCGAGCGAATGAATGTAAGAGATATTAAAAAGAAAAATAAGAATATTTGAATAGGGGTAATTTTAACGATGCTTATGTGGGCCTTTGCAAGATTTAAGTTGGATTTCTGATGAATATTTATTATACTTTTAACTAATCTCCTATGAATGATAATAAAATGCTAGACGACTTTAAACAGGTATTACAAACCCTCGAGAGAATAAAGATAGGAAGAGGGGAAAATAAGTTTGAATATAGTAAGGAAAATTGGTGGTATATGGCGATAAACGCTGAGCAATTAAGAGTGTTGGTGGACACTGCTATCAGTGCCGCCCTTAAAGCACAAAGTCAACCATTTGATAAGCAGATTGATGAGCTCAGCGACATTGTCTTAACAAGCTGCACAAACAGCTTGCAGAGGCTTTGAGAAGTAAGAGGGCAGTTCTAGACACTACCAGGCAGTAGCCAATATTAAAAATAAGATAAATGAAGCAGCAGACATAATAATAATAATAAAGCTGTGAACATTAGGGCTATTATTGACCGTTTAGATTTCATATTCTTTGACACGCGCCCTGTCTTCCGTTACTACAGATAACATACGAGAAGGACGTTGCTGTAACAATGAATGAAAAGTATAGAGCCGATGCTTTTCATGTATTTAAGTAATGTTTTGTTCTCAGCGAAGCCAGCTGACTTGCCTTCAACGTTGGCGTTGGCCCTAGAGGTGGAGTCAAACCACGAGCGTTACCTAATCGTGGCGAATTATGCCAGAAGCCTTGAGGATAAACAAAGAACTAGTCAATAACAGCGTATCAGGCCTCAGTTAGGCAAATACTCATATTTTTCGAGGCAGCAAATTTTTTGCAGGGTGGGCCAACATGGACCAACGGAAGTACAACCAATGAACGTCGACCACGAATCTCGCTTCAGGCAACCTACTGGCTTTCATGCTAACCTAGCACAGCATACAGCACCGCATTTCAGCGCCGCATAATCAGGGGTATGGTCGACCTATCAATAGACCAAACGAAGAATCTACCAGACTAGCAGGAGTAAAGCACCAGAGGATTAACCATTTTGCTCAAGAGGACGAATACCATGAGACAAAGGAGTTGGAGGCTGTGGGGATCGACAAAAAGGCAAATCTAATGAAATTAATTCTTTAGACCATGGTCACATTCGTAGAAAGAGTAATAGCAGAGAAAACAATAAAGTTACTTATTGATACAGGAGCATCTAAAAGTTATTTAAAACCTTT
>JAKWBJ010000389.1:42500-107272 GCA_023159175.1 Wohlfahrtia magnifica | reverse complement strand
CAGGCTTAGTACTATTTGTTGTTGATTCTGTTTGAGCGTTAAGTGTGGTACTATCAGTTGTTGATTCTGTTCCAGCACTATGTGTAGTATTATCTGTTGTTGACTCTGCTCCAACACTAGGTGTAGTACTAACTATTGTTGATTCTGTTCCAGCACTAGGTATAGTACTATCTGTTGTTGATTCTGTTCCAGCACTAGGTGTAGTACTATTTGTTGTAGATTCTGTTCCAGCACTAGGTGTAGTATTATCTGCTGTTGACTCTGCTCCAGAATCAGGTGTAGTACTCTCTGTTGTTGTTTCTGTTCCAGAAACAGGAGTAGTACTATCTGTTGTTGACTCTGTTCCAGCACTAGGTGTAGTACTATCTGTTGTTGATTCTGTTCCAGCACTATGTGTAGTGCTATCTGTTGTTGATTCTGTTCCAATACTAAGTGTAGTAGTATCTGTTATTGATTCTGTTTTCTGCGCCAGGTGTAGTACTATCTATTGTTGATACTATAGTTTTATCTGCTGTTGGTTCTGTTCCAACACTAGGTGTGGCGCTATCTGTTGTTGACTCCGTTCCTGCACCAGGTAGAAGTACTATCTGTTATTGATTCCGTTCCAGCACTAGGTGTAGTATTATCTGTTGTTGACTCTGCTCCAGCACTAGGTGTAGTACTAACTATTGTTGATTCTGTTCCAGCAACAGGTGTAGCACTATCTGTTGTTGACTCTGTTCCAGCACTAGGTGTAGTACTATCTGTTGTTGATTCTGTTCCAGCACTATGTGTAGTACTATCTGTTGTTGACTCTGCTCCAGCACTAGGTGTGGTACCATCTGTTGTTGATTCTGTTCCAGCACTAGGTGTAGTACTATCTGTTGCTAATTCTGTTCCAGCATTAGGTGTAGTACTTTCTGTTGTTGACTCTGTTCCAGCAAATGGTATAGTACCATCAGTTGTTGATTCTATTCCAGTACCAGGTGTGGTACTATCAGTTGTTGATTCTGTTGCTGAACTAGTTGTGGTACTATCCGCTGTTGACGCCGTTCCTGCACCAGGTGTAGTACTATCTGTTGCTGATTCTGTTTGAGCGCTAGGTGTGGTACTATCTGTTGTTGATTCCGTTCCAGCACTAGCTGTGTTACTATCTGTTGTTGATTCTGTTCCTGCACCAGCTGTAGTACTATTTGCTGTTGATTCTGTTTGAGGGCTAGGTGTGGTACTAACTGTTGTTGACTCTGTTCCTGCATCAGGTGTAGTACTATTTGTTTTTGATACTGTTTGAGCGCTAGGTGTGGTACTATCTGTTGTTGATTCCGTTCCTGCACTAGGTGACGTACTATCTTTTGTGGATTCTGTTTGAGCGCTAGGCGTGTTAACATCTGTTGCTAATTCTGTTCCAGCACTAGGTGTAGTACTTTCTGTCGTTGACTCTGTTCCAGCAACAAGTGTAGTACTATCTGTTGTTGATTCTGTTCCAGCACTAGGTGTACTACTATCTGCTGTTGATTCTGTTCCAACACTAGGTGTTGCGCTATCTGTTGTTGACTCCGTTCCTGCACCAGGTGAAGTACTCTCTCTTGTTGATTCCGTTCCAGCACTAGGTGTAGTGCTATCTGTTGTTGATTCTGTTCCAGCACTAAGTGTAGTACTATCTGTTATTGATGCTGTTCCTGCACCAGGTGCAGTACTATCTATTGTTGATACTGCTCCAGCACCAGGTGTAGTACTATGTGTTGTTGATTCCGTTCCAGCACTAGGTGTAGTGCTATCTGTTGTTGATTCTGTTCCAGCACTAAGTGTAGTACTATCTGTTATTGATGCTGTTCCTGCACCAGGTGCAGTACTATCTATTGTTGATACTGCTCCAGCACCAGGTGTAGTACTCTCTGGTGTTGATTCTGTTCCAGGAACAAGTGTAGTACTATCTGTGGTTGGTTCTGTTCCAGTACTAGTTGTAGTATTATCTGTTGTTGATTCTGTTACATCACTAGGTGTGGTACTATCTGTTGTTGATTCTGTTCCAGCACTAGGTGTTGTACTATCTGTTGCTAATTCTGTTCCAGCATTAGGTGTAGTACTTCCTGTTGTTGACTCTGTTCCAGCAAATGGTATAGTACCATCAGTTGTTGATTCTATTCCAGTACCAGGTGTGGTACTATCAGTTGTTGATTCTGTTGCTGAACTAGTTGTGGTACTATCTGCTGTTGACGCCGTTCCTGCACCAGGTGTAGGACTATCTGTTGCTGATTCTGTTTGAGCGCTAGGTGTGGTACTATCTGTTGTTGATTCCGTTCCAACACTAGCTGTATTACTATCTGTTGTTGATTCTGTTCCTGCACCAGCTGTAGTACTATTTGCTGTTGATTCTGTTTGAGGGCTAGGTGTGGTACTATCTGTTGTTGACTCTGTTCCTGCATCAGGTGTCGTACTATTTGTTGTAGATACTGTTTGAGCGCTAGGTGTGGTACTATCTGTTGTTGATTCCGTTCCTGCACTAGGTGACGTACTATCTTTTGTGGATTCTGTTTGAGCGCTAGGCGTGTTAACATCAGTTGCTAATTCTGTTCCAATACTAGGTGTAGTACTTTCTGTTGTTGACTCTGTTCCAGCAACAAGTGTAGTATTATCTGTTTTTGATTCTGTTCCAGCAGTAGGTGTACTAATATCTGCTGTTGTTTCTGTTCCAACACTAGGTGTGGCGCTATCTGTTGTTGACTCCGTTCCTGCACCAGGTGAAGTTCTCTCTGTTGTTGATTCCGTTCCAGCACTAGGTGTAGTGCTATCTGTTGTTGATTCTGTTCCAGCACTAAGTGTAGTACTATCTGTTATTGATGCTGTTCCTGCACCAGGTGCAGTACTATCTATTGTTGATACTGCTCCAGCACCAGGTGTAGTACTATCTGGTGTTGATTCCGTTCCAGCACTAGGTGTAGTACTATCTGTTGTTGATTCCGTTCCTGCACTAGGTGAGGTACTATCTTTTGGGGATTCTGTTTTAGCGCTAGGCGTGTTAACATCTGTTGTTGATTCTGTTCCAGCACTAGGTGTAGTACGATCTGTTGTTGATTCTGTTCCTGCACCAGGTGTAGTACTATCTGTTGTTGATTCTGTTCTAGCAATAGGTGTAGTACTTTCTGTTGTTGACTCCGTTACATCACTAGGTGTAGGACTATCTGTTGCTAATTCTGTTCCAGCACTAGGTGTAGTACTTTCTGTTGTTGAATCTGTTCCAGCAACAAGTGTAGTACTATTTGTTGTTGATTCTGTTCCAGCACTAGGTGCAGCACTACCTGTTGTTGATCTTGTTCCAGCACTAGGTGTAGTATTATCTGTTGTTGACTCTGCTCCAGCACTAGGTGTAGTACTAACTATTGTTGATTCTGTTCCAGCAACAGGTATAGTACTATCTGTTGTTGATTCTGTTCCAGCACTAGGTGTAGTACTATTTGTTGTAGATTCTGATCCAGCAGTAGGTGTAGTACTATCTGTTGTTGACTCCTCTCCAGAATCAGGTGTAGTACTCTCTGTTGTTGTTTCTGTTCCAGAAACAGGTGTAGTACTATCTGTTGTTGACTCTATTTCAGCACTAGGTGTAGTACTATCTGTTGTTGATTCTGTTCCAGCACTATGTGTAGTACTATCTGTTGTTGACTCTGCTCCAGCACTAGGTGTGGTACCATCTGTTGTTGATTCTGTTCCAGCAGTAGGTGTAGTACTATCTGTTGCTAATTCTGTTCCAGCATTAGGTGTAGTACTTTCTGTTGTTGACTCTGTTCCAGCAAATGGTATAGTACTATCAGTTGTTGATTCTATTCCAGTACTAGTTGTAGTATTATCTGTTGTTGATTCTGTTACATCACTATGTGTGGTACTATCTGTTGCTAATTCTGTTCCAGCAGTAGGTGTGGTACTGTCTGTTGTTGACTGCGTTCTTTCACCAGGTGTAGTACTATCTGTTGTTGATTCCGTTCCAGCACTAGGTGTAGTACTATCTGTTGTTGATTCCGTTCCTGCACTAGGTGAAGTACTATCTTTTGTGGATTCTGTTTGAGTGCTAGGCGTGTTAACTTCTGTTGTTGATTCTATTCCAGTACTAGGTGTAGTACGATCTGTTGTTGATTCTGTTCCTGCACCAGTTGTAGAACTATCTGTTGTTGATTCTGTTCCAGCAGTAGGTGTAGTACTTTCTGTTGTTGACTCCGTTACATCACTAGGTGTAGTACTATCTGTTGCTAATTCTGTTCCAGCACTAGGTGTAGTACTTTCTGTTGTTGACTCTGTTCCAGGAACGAGTGTAGTACTATCTGTTGTTGATTCTGTTCCAGTACTAGATGTAGTATTATCTGTTGTTGATTCTGTTGCATCACTAGTTGTAGTACTATCTGTTGCTAATTCTGTCCCAGCACTAGGTGTAGTACTTTCTGTTGTTGACTCTGTTCCAGCAACAAGTGTAGTACTATCTGTTGCTGATTCTGTTCCAGAACTGGGTGTAGTACGATTTGTTGTTGATTCTGTTCCTGCACCAGGTGTAGTAATATCTGTTGTTGATTCTGTTCCAGCAGTGGGTGTGGTACTGTCTGTTATTGACTCCGTTCCTGCACCAGGTGTAGTACTATCTGTTGCTAATTCTGTTCCAGAACTAGGTGTAGTACGATCTGTTGTTGATTCTGTTCCTGCACCAGGTGTAGTACGATCTGTTGTTGATTCTGTTCCTGCACCAGTTGTAGTAGTATCTGTTGTTGATTCTGTTCCAGCAGTAGGTGTAGTACTTTCTGTTGTTGACTCCGTTACATCACTAGGTGTAGTACTATCTGTTGCTAATTCTGTTCCAGCACTAGGTGTAGTAAGATCTGCTGTTGATTCTGTTCCAGCACTAGGTGTAGTACTATCTGTTGTTGATACTGTTCCAGCACTATGTGTAGTGCTATCTGTTGCTGATTCTGTTCCAATACTAAGTGTAGTACTATCTGTTATTGATTCTGTTTCTGCACCAGGTGTAGTACTATCTATTGTTGATACTGTAGTACTATCTGCTGTTGATTCTGTTCCAACACTAGGTGTGGCGCTATCTGTTGTTGACTCCGTTCCTGCACCAGGTGAAGTACTATCTGTTATTGATTCCGTTCCAGCACTAGGTGTAGTATTATCTGTTGTTGACTCTGCTCCAGCACTAGGTGTAGTACTAACTATTGTTGATTCTTTTCCAGCAACAGGTGTAGTACTATCTGTTGTTGACTCTGTTCCAGCACTAGGTGTAGTACTATCTGTTGTTGATTCTGTTCCAGCACTATGTGTAGTACTATCTGTTGTTGACTCTGCTCCATCACTAGGTGTGGTACCATCTGTTGTTGATTCTGTTCCAGCACTAGGTGTAGTACTATCTGTTGCTAATTCTGTTATAGCATTAGGTGTAGTACTTTCTGTTGTTGACTCTGTTCCAGCAAATGGTATAGTACCATCAGTTGTTGATTCTATTCCAGTACCAGGTGTAGTACTATCAGTTGTTGATTCTGTTGCTGAACTAGTTGTGGTACTATCTTCTGTTGACGCCGTTCCTGCACCAGGTGTAGTACTATCTGTTGCTGATTCTGTTTGAGCGCTAGGTGTGGTACTATCTGTTGTTGATTCCGTTCCAGCACTAGCTGTATTACTATCTGTGGTTGATTCTGTTCCTGCACCATCTGTAGTACTATTTGCTGTTGATTCTGTTTGAGGGCTAGGTGTGGTACTATCTGTTGTTGACTCTGTTCCTGCATCAGGTGTAGTACTATTTGTTGTTGATACTGTTTGAGCACTAGGTGTGGTACTATCTGTTGCTAATTCTGTTCCAGCACTAGGTGTAGTACTTTCTGTTGTTGACTCTGTTCCAGCAACAAGTGTAGTACTATCTGTTGTTGATTCTGTTCCAGCACTAGGTGTACTACTATCTGCTGTTGATCCTGTTCCAACACTAGGTGTGGCGCTATCTGTTGTTGACTCCGTTCCTGCACCAGGTGAAGTACTCTCTGGTGTTGATTCTGTTCCAGGAACAAGTGTAGTACTATCTGTTGTTGATTCTGTTCCAGTACTAGTTGTAGTATTATGTGTTGTTGATTCTGTTACATCACTAGGTGTAGTACTATCTGTTGCTAATTCTGTTCCAGCAGTAGGTGTGATACTGTCTGTTGTTGACTCCGTTCTTGCACCAGGTGTAGTACTATCTGTTGTTGATTCCGTTCCAGCACTAGGTGTAGTACTATCTGTTGTTGATTCCGTTCCTGCACTAGGTGAGGTACTATCTTTTGTGGATACTGTTTGAGCGCTAGGCGTGTTAAAATCTGTTGTTGATTCTGTTCCAGCACTAGGTGTAGTACGATCTGTTGTTGATTCTGTTCCTGCACCAGGTGTAGTAATATCTGTTGTTGATTCTATTCCAGCAGTAGGTGTAGTACTTTCTGTTGTTGACTCCGTTACATCACTAGTTGTAGTACTATCTGTTGCTAATTCTGTTCCAGCACTAGGTGTAGTACTTTCTGTTGTTGACTCTGTTCCAGGAACAAGTGTAGTACTATCTGTTGTTGATTCTGTTCCAGTACTAGATGTAGTATTATCTGTTGTTGATTCTGGTACATCAATAGTTGTAGTACTATCTGTTGCTAATTCTGTCCCAGCACTAGGTGTAGTACTTTCTGTTGTTGACTCTGTTCCAGCAACAAGTGTAGTACTATCTGTTGCTGATTCTGTTCCAGAACTAGGTGTAGTACGATCTGTTGTTGATTCTGTTCCCGCACCAGGTGTAGTAATATCTGTTGTTGATTCTGTCCCAGCAGTAGGTGTGGTACTGTCTGTTGTTGACTCCGTTCCTGCACCAGGTGTAGTACTATCTATTGTTGATTCTGTTTGAGGGCTAGGTGTGGTACTATCTTTTGTTGACTCTGTCCCTGCAACAGGTATAGTACTATTTGTTGTTGATTCTGTTTGAGCGCTAGGTGCGGTACTATCTGTTGTTGATTCTGTTCCAGCAGTAGGTGTGGTACTGTCTGTTGTTGACTCCGTTCCTGCACCAGGTGTAGTACTATCTATTGTTGATTCTGTTTGAGCGCTAGGTGTGGTACTATCTGTTGTTGATTCCGTTCCAGCACTAGGTGTAGCGCTATCTGTTGCTAATTCTGTTCCAGCACTAGGTGTAGTACTTTCTGTTGTTGACTCCGTTCCAGCACTAGGTGTAGTACTATCTGTTGCTAATTCTGTTCCAGCACTAGGTGTAGTATTTTCTGTTGTTGACTCTGTTCCAGAAACAGGTGTAGTACTATCTGTTGTTGATTCTGTTCCTGCACTAGGTGTAGTACTATCTGCTGTTGATTCTGTTCCAACACTAAGAGTGGCACTATCTGTTGTTGACTCCGGTCCTGCACCAGGTGAAGTACTATTTGTTGTTGATCCTATTCCAGCACTAGGTGTAGAACTATCTGTTGTTAATTCTGTTCCTGCACCAGGTGTAGTACTATCTATTGTTGATTCTGTTTGAGGTCTAGGTGTGGTACTATCTGTTGTTGAGTCTGTTCCTGCACCAGGCTGAGTACTATTTGTTGTTGATTCTGTTTGAGCGTTAAGTGTGGTACTATCTGTTGTTGATTCTGTTCCAGCACTAGGTGTAGTATTATCTGTTGTTGACTCTGCTCCAGCACTAGGTGTAGTACTATTTGTTGTAGATTCTGTTCCAGCACTAGGTGTAGTACTATCTGTTGTTGACTCTGCTCCAGAATCAGGTGTAGTACTCTCTGCTGTTGTTTCTGTTCCAGAAACAGGTGTAGTACTATCTGTTGTTGACTCTGTTCCAGCACTAGGTGTAGTACTATCTGTTGTTGATTCTGTTCCAGCACTATGTGTAGTGCTATCTGTTGTTGATTCTGTTCCAATACTAAGTGTAGTACTATCTGTTATTGATTCTGTTTCTGCACCAGGTGTAGTACTATCTATTGTTGATACTGTAGTACTATCTGCTGTTGATTCTGTACCAACACTAGGTGTGGCGCTATCTGTTGTTGACTCCGTTCCTACACCAGGTGAAGTACTATCTGTTATTGATTCCGTTCCAGCACTAGGTGTAGTATTATCTGTTGTTGACTCTGCTCCAGCACTAGGTGTAGTACTAACTATTGTTGATTCTTTTCCAGCAACAGGTGTAGTACTATCTGTTGTTGACTCTGTTCCAGCACTAGGTGTAGTACTATCTGTTGTTGATTCTGTTCCAGCACTATGTGTAGTACTATCTGTAGTTGACTCTGCTCCAGCACTAGGTGTGGTACCATCTGTTGTTGATTCTGTTCCAGCACTAGGTGTAGTACTATCTGTTGCTAATTCTGTTCCAGCATTAGGTGTAGTACTTTCTGTTGTTGACTCTGTTCCAGCAAATGGTATAGTACCATCAGTTGTTGATTCTATTCTAGTACCAGGTGTGGTACTATCAGTTGTTGATTCTGTTGCTGAACTAGTTGTGGTACTATCTGCTGTTGATGCCGTTTCTGCACCAGGTGTAGTACTATCTGTTGCTGATTCTGTTTGAGCGCTAGGTGTGGTACTATCTGTTGTTGATTCCGTTCCAGCACTAGCTGTATTACTATCTGTTGTTGATTCTGTTCCTGCACCAGCTGTAGTAATATTTGCTGTTGATTCTGTTTGAGGGCTAGGTGTGGTACTAACTGTTGTTGACTCTGTTCCTGCATCAGGTGTAGTACTATTTGTTTTTGATACTGTTTGAGCGCTAGGTGTGGTACTATCTGTTGTTGATTCCGTTCCTGCACTAGGTGACGTACTATCTTCTGTTTGAGCGCTAGGCGTGTTAAAATCTGTTGTTGATTCTGTTCCAACACTAGCTGTAGTACGATCTGTTGTTGATTCTGTTCCTGCACCAGGTGTAGTACCATCTGTTGTTGATTCTGTTCCAGCAGTTGGTGTAGTACTTTCTGTTGTTGACTCCGTTACATCACTAGTTGTAGTACTATCTGTTGCTAATTCTGGTCCAGCACTAGGTGTAGTACTTTCTGTTGTTGACTCTGTTCCAGGAACAAGTGTAATACTATCTGTTGTTGATTCTGTTCCAGTACTAGATGTAGTATTATCTGTTGTTGATTCTGGTACATCAATAGTTGTAGTACTATCTGTTGCTAATTCTGTCCCAGCACTAGGTGTAGTACTTTCTGTTGTTGACTCTGTTCCAGCAACAAGTGTAGTACTATCTGTTGCTGATTCTGTTCCAGAACTAGGTGTAGTACGATCTGTTGTTGATTCTGTTCCTGCACCAGGTGTAGTAATATCTGTTGTTGATTCTGTTCCAGCAGTAGGTGTGGTACTGTCTGTTGTTGACTCCGTTCCTGCACCAGGTGTAGTACTATCTATTGTTGATTCTGTTTGAGGGCTAGGTGTGGTACTATCTGTTGTTGACTCTGTCCCTGCAACAGGTATAGTACTATTTGTTGTTGATTCTGTTTGAGCGTTAGGTGTGGTACTATCTGTTGTTGATTCTGTTCCAGCAGTAGGTGTAGTATTATCTGTTGTTGATTCTGTTCCAACACTAGGTGTGGCGATATCTGTTGTTGACTCCGTTCCTGCACCAGGTGAAGTACTCTCTGTTGTGGATTCTGTTTGAGCGCTATGTGTGGTACTATCTGTTGTTGATTCCGTTCCAGCACTAGGTGTAGCGCTATCTGTTGCTAATTCTGTTCCAGCACTAGGTGTAGTACTTTTTGTTGTTGACTCCGTTCCAGCACTAGGTGTAGTACTATCTGTTGCTAATTCTCTTCCAGCACTAGGTGTAGTATTTTCTGTTGTTGACTCTGTTCCAGAAACAGGTGTAGTACTATCTGTTGTTGATTCTGTTCCTGCACTAGGTGTAGTACTATCTGCTGTTGATTCTGTTCCAACACTAAGTGTGGCACTATCTGTTGTTGACTCCGGTCCTGCACCAGGTGAAGTACTATTTATTGTTGATCCTGTTCCAGCACTAGATGTAGAACTATCTGTTGTTGATTCTGTTCCTGCACCAGGTGTAGTACTATCTATTGTTGATTCTGTTTGAGGTCTAGGTGTGGTACTAACTGTTGTTGAGTCTGTTCCTGCACCAGGCTGAGTACTATTTGTTGTTGATTCTGTTTGAGCGTTAAGTGTGGTACTATCTGTTGTTGATTCTGTTCCAGCACTAGGTGAAGTATTATCTGTTGTTGACTCTGCTCCAGCACTAGGTGTAGTACTATTGGTTGTAGATTCTGTTCCAGCACTAGGTGTAGTACTATCTGTTGTTGACTCTGCTCCAGAATCAGGTGTAGTACTCTCTGCTGTTGTTTCTGTTCCAGAAACAGGTGTAGTACTATCTGTTGTTGACTCTGTTCCAGCACTAGGTGTAGTACTATCTGTTGTTGATTCTGTTCCAGCACTATGTGTAGTGCTATCTGTTGTTGATTCTGTTCCAATACTAAGTGTAGTACTATCTGTTATTGATTGTGTTTCTGCACCAGGTGTAGTACTATCTATTGTTGATACTGTAGTACTATCTGCTGTTGATTCTGTACCAACACTAGGTGTGGCGCTATCTGTTGTTGACTCGGTTCCTGCACCAGGTGAAGTACTATCTGTTATTGATTCCGTTCCAGCACTAGGTGTAGTATTATCTGTTGTTGACTCTGCTCCAGCACTAGGTGTAGTACTAACTATTGTTGATTCTTTTCCAGCAACAGGTGTAGTACTATCTGTTGCTGACTCTGTTCCAGCACTAGGTGTAACACTATCTGTTGTTGATTCTGTTCCAGCACTATGTGTAGTACTATCTGTTGTTGACTCTGGTCCAGCACTAGGTGTGGTACCATCTGTTGTTGATTCTGTTCCAGCACTAGGTGTAGTACTATCTGTTGCTAATTCTGTTCCAGCATTAGGTGTAGTACTTTCTGTTGTTGACTCTGTTCCAGCAAATGGTATAGTACCATCAGTTGTTGATTCTATTCCAGTACCAGGTGTGGTACTATCAGTTGTTGATTCTGTTGCTGAACTAGTTGTGGTACTATCTGCTGTTGACGGCGTTTCTGCACCATGTGTAGTACTATCTGTTGCTGATTCTGTTTGAGCGCTAGGTGTGGTACTATCTGTTGTTGATTCCGTTCCAGCACTAGCTGTATTACTATCTGTTGTTGATTCTGTTCCTGCACCAGCTGTAGTAATATTTGCTGTTGATTCTGTTTGAGGGCTAGGTGTGGTACTAACTGTTGTTGACTCTGTTCCTGCATCAGGTGTAGTACTATTTGTTTTTGATACTGTTTGAGCGCTAGGTGTGGTACTATCTGTTGTTGATTCCGTTCCTGCACTAGGTGACGTACTATCTTTCGTGGATTCTGTTTGAGCGCTAGGCGTGTTAACATCTGTTGTTGATTCTGTTCCAGCACTAGGTGTAGTACGATCTGTTGTTGTTTCTGTTCCTGCACCAGGTGTAGTACTATCTGTTGTTGATTCTGTTCCAGCAGTAGGTGTAGTACTTTCTGTTGTTGACTCCGTTACATCACTAGGTGTAGTACTATCTGTTGCTAATTCTGTTCCAGCACTAAGTGTAGTACTTTCTGTTGTTGACTCTGTTCCAGGAACAAGTGTAGTACCATCTGTTGTTGATTCTGTTCCAGTACTAGATGTAGTATTATCGGTTGTTGATTCTGTTACATCACTAGTTGTAGTACTATCTGTTGCTAATTCTGTCCCAGCACTAGGTGTAGTACTTTCTGTTGTTGACTCTGTTCCAGCAACAAGTGTAGTACTATCTGTTGCTGATTCTGTTCCAGAACTAGGTGTAGTACGATCTGTTGTTGATTCTGTTCCTGCACCAGGTGTAGTAATATCTGTTGTTGATTCTGTTCCAGCAGTAGGTGTGGTACTGTCTGTTGTTGACTCCGTTCCTGCACCAGGTGTAGTACTATCTATTGTTGATTCTGTTTGAGACCTAGGTGTAGTACTATCAGTTGTTGACTCTGTCCCTGCAACAGGTATAGTACTATTTGTTGTTGATTCTGTTTGAGCGCTAGGTGTGGTACTATCTGTTGTTGATTCTGTTCCAGCAGTAGGTGTATTACTATCTGCTGTTGATTCTGTTCCAACACTAGGTGTGGCGATATCTGTTGTTGACTCCGTTCCTGCACCAGGTGAAGTACTCTCTGTTGTGGATTCTGTTTGAGCGCTAGGTGTGGTACTATCTGTTGTTGATTCCGTTCCAGCACTAGGTGTAACGCTATCTGTTGCTAATTCTGTTCCAGCACTAGGTGTAGTACTTTCTGTTGTTGACTCCGTTCCAGCACTAGGTGTAGTACTATCTGTTACTAATTCTGTTCCAGCACTAGGTGTAGTATTTTCTGTTGTTGACTCTGTTCCAGAAACAGGTGTAGTACTATCTGTTGTTGATTCTGTTCCTGCACTAGGTGTAGTACTATCTGCTGTTGATTCTGTTCCAACACTAAGTGTGGCACTATCTGTTGTTGACTCCGGTCCTACATTAGGTGAAGTACTATTTGTTGTTGATCCTGTTCCAGCACTAGAGATAGAACTATCTGTTGTTGATTCTGTTCCTGCACCAGGAGTAGTACTATCTACTGTTGATCTTCTTTGAGGGCTAGGTGTGGTACTATCTGTTGTTGACTCTGTTGCTGCACCAGGCTTAGTACTATTTATTGTTGATTCTGTTTGAGCGTTAAGTGTGGTACTATCTGTTGTTGATTCAGTTCCAGCACTAGGTGTAGTACTATCTGTTGTTGATTCTGTTCCAGCACTAGGTGTAGTACTACCTGCAGTTGATTCTGTTCCAACACTAGGTGTGGCGCTATCTGTTATTGACTCCGTTCCTGCACCAGGTGAAGTACTATCTGTTGTGGATTCTGTTTGAGCGCTAGGTGTGGTACTATCTGTTGTTGATTCCGTTCCAGCACTAGGTGTAGTGCTATCTGTTGCTAATTCTGTTCCATCACTAGGTGTAGTACTTACTGTTGTTGACTCCGTTCCAGCACTAGGTGTAGTACTATCTGTTGCTATTTCTGTTCCAGCACTTGGTGTAGTACTTTCTGTTGTTGACTCTGTTGCAGAAACAGGTGTAGTACTATCTGTTGTTGATTCCGTTCCAGCACTAGGTGTAACGCTATCTGTTGCTAATTCTGTTCCAGCACTAGGTGTAGTACTTTCTGATGTTGACTCCGTTCCAGCACTAGGTGTAGTACTATCTGTTGCTAATTCTGTTCCAGCACTAGGTGTAGTATTTTCTGTTGTTGACTCTGTTCCAGAAACAGGTGTAGTACTATCTGTTGTTGATTCTGTTCCTGCACTAGGTGTAGTACTATCTGCTGTTGATTCTGTTCCAACACTAAGTGTGGCACTATCTGTTGTTGACTCCGGTCCTACAGCAGGTGAAGTACTATTTGTTGTTGATCCTGTTCCTGCACTAGGTGTAGAATTATCTGTTGTTGATTCTGTTCCTGCACCAGGTGTAGTACTATCTATTTTTGATCCTGTTTGAGGGCTAGGTGTGGTACTATCTGTTGCTAATTCTGTTCCAGCACTTGGTGTAGTACTTTCTGTTGTTGACTCTGTTGCAGAAACAGGTGTAGTACTATCTGTTGTCGATTCTGTTCCAGAGACAGGAGTAGTACTATCTGTTGTTGATTCTGTTCCAGCAGTAGGTGTAGAACTATCTGTTGTTGATTCTGTTCCAGCACTAGGTGTAGTACTATCTGTTGTTGATTCTGTTCCAGCAGCAGGTGTAGTACTATCTGTTGCTGATTCTGTTCCAGCTTTAGGTGTAGTACTATCTGTTGTTGATTCTATTCCAACACTAGGTGTGTTACTATCTGTTGTTGACTCCGTTCCTGCACCAGGTGTAGTACTATCTGTTGTTGCTTCTGTTTGAGCGCTAGGTGTGGTACCATCTGTTGTTGATTCTGTTCCAGCACCAGGTGTAGTACTATCTGTTGTTGATTCTGTTTGAGCGCTATGTGTGGTACTATGCATTGTTGATTCTGTTTGAGTGCCAGGTGTGGTACCATCTGTTGTTGATTCTGTTTCAGCACTATCTGTTTTTGATTCTGTTTGAGCGCTAGGTGTGGTACCATCTGTTGTTGATTCTGTTCCAGCACCAGGTGTAGTACTATCTGTTGTGGATTCTGTTTGAGCGCTAGGTGTGGTACTATCTATTGTTGATTCTGTTTGAGCGCCAAGTGTGGTACTATCTTTTGTTGATTCTGTTCCAGCGACAGGTGTAGTACTATCTGTTGTTGATTCTGTTCCAGCACTATGTGTAGAACTATCTGTTGTTGATTCTGTTCCAAAACTACGTGTAGTACTATCTGTTATTGATTCTGTTCCAAAACTACGTGTAGTACTATCTGTTGTTGATTCTGTTCCAGCAACAGGTGTAGTACTATCTGTTGTTGATACTGTTTGAGCGCTAGGTGTGGTACTATCTGTTGTGGATTCCGTTCCAGCACTAGGTGTGTTACGATCTGTTGTTGATTCTGTTCCAGCACTACCTGTTGTTGATTCTGTTTGAGCGCTAGGTGTGGTGCCATCTGTTGTTGATTCTGCTCCAGCAGCAGGTGTAGTACTCTCTGTTGTGGATTCTGTTTGAGCGCTAGGTGTGCTACTATGCATTGTTATTTCTGTTTGAGCGCCAGGTGTAGTACTATCTGTTGTTGATACTGTTTGAGCGCTAGGTGTGGTACTATCTGTTGTGGATTCCGTTCCAGCACTAGGTGTGTTACGATCTGTTGTTGATTCTGTTCCAGCACTACCTGTTGTTGATTCTGTTTGAGCGCTAGGTGTGGTGCCATCTGTTGTTGATTCTTTTCCAGCGACAGATGTAGTACTATCTGTAGCGGATTCTGTTTGAGCGCTAGGTGTGGTACTATCTATTGTTGATTCTGTTTGAGCGCCAGGTGTGGTACGATCTTTTGTTGATTCTGTTCCAGCGACAGGTGTAGTACTATCTGTTGTTGATTCTGTTGCAGCTCTATGTGTAGTACTATCTGTTGTTGATTCTATTCCAACACTAGGTGTAGTACTTTCTATTGTTGACTCTGTTCCAGAAACAGGTGTAGTACTATCTGTTGTTGATTCTGTTCCAGCACTAGGTGTAGTACTATCTGCTGTTGATTCTGTTCCAACACTAGGTGTAGTACTATACGTTGTTGATTCTGTTCCAGCACTAGGTGTAGTACTATCTGTTGTTGATTTTGTTCCAACACTAGATGTGTTACTATCTGTTGTTGATTTTGTTCCAACACTAGATGTGGTGCTATCTGTTGTTGATTCCGTTCCTGCACCAGGTGCAATAATATCTGTTGTTGATTCTGTTCCAGCACTAGGTGTAGTACTATCTGCTGTTGATTCTGTTCCAACACTAGGTGTAGTACTATACGTTGTTGATTCTGTTCCAGCACTAGGTGTAGTACTATCTGTTGTTGATTTTGTTCCAACACTAGATGTGTTACTATCTGTTGTTGATTTTGTTCCAACACTAGATGTGGTGCTATCTGTTGTTGATTCCGTTCCAGCACCAGGTGTAGTACTATCTGCTGTTGATTCCGTTCCTGCACTAGGTGAGGTACTACCTTTTGTGGATTCTGTTTGAGCGCTAGGCGTGTTAACATCTGTTGTTGATTCTGTTCCAGCACTAGGTGTAGTACGATCTGTTGTTGATTCTGTTCCTGCACCAGGTGTAGTCCTATCTGTTGTTGATTTTGTTCCAGCAGTAGGTGTAGTACTTGCTGTTGTTGACTCCGTTACATCACTAGGTGTAGTACTATCTGTTGCTAATTCTGTTCCAGCACTAGGTGTAGTACTTTCTGTTGTTGACCCTGTTCCAGCAAAAAGTGTAGTACTATTTGTTGTTGATTCTGTTCCAGCACTAGGTGTAGTATTATCTGTTGTTGATTCTGTTCCAGCAATTGGTGTGGTACTGTCTGTTGTTGACTCCGTTCCTGCACCAGGTGTAGTACTATCTATTGTTGATTCTGTTTGAGGGCTAGGTGTGGTACTTTCTGTTGTTGACCCTGTTCCAGCAACAAGTGTAGTACTATCTGTTGTTGACTCTGTTCCTGCACCAGGTGTAGTACTATTTGTTGTTGATTCTGTTTGAGCGTTAGGTGTGGTGCTATCTGTTGTTGATTCTGTTCCAGCACTAGGTGTAGTACTATCTGCTGTTGATCCTGTTCCAACACTAGGTGTGGCGCTATCTATTGTTGACTCCGTTCCTGCACCAGGTGGAGTTCTATATGTTGTGGATTCTGTTTGAGCGCTAGGTGTGGTACTATCTGTTGTTGATTTCGTTCCAGCACTAGGTGTAGTGCTATCTGTTGCTAATTCTGTTCCATCACTAGGTGTAGTACTTACTGTTGTTGACTCCGTTCCAGCACTAGGTGTAGTACTATCTGTTGCTAATTCTGTTCCAGCACTAGTTGTAGTACTTTCTGTTGTTGACTCTGTTCCAGCAACAGGTGTAGTACTATCTGTTGCTGATTCTGTTCCAGCACTAGGTATAGTACTATCTGTTGTTGATTCTATTCCAACACTAGGTGTGGTACTACCTGTTGTTGACACCGTTCCTGCACCAGGTGTAGTACTATCTGTCGTCGATTCTGTTTGAGCGCTAGGGGTGGTACTATCTGTTGTTGATTCCGTTCCACCACTAGGTGTAGTGATATCTGTTGTTGATTCTGTTGCAGCACTAGGTGTAGTACTACCTGTTGTTGATTCTCTCCCAGCAACAGTTGTAGCACTATCTGTTGTTGATCCTGTTCCAGCACCAGGTGTAGTACTATCTGTTGTTGATTCTGTTCCAGCACCAGGTGTAGTACTATCTGTGGTTGATTCTGTTCCAACAACAGGTGTAGTACTATCTGTTGTTGATTCTGTTCCAGCACTAGGTGTTGTACTATCTGTTGTTGATTCTGTTCCAGCACTAGGTGTAGTTCTATCTGTTGTTGATTCTGTTCCAGCAATAGGTGTAGTAGTATCCGTTGTTGATTCTGTTCTAGCAGTAGGTGTGGCGCCATCTGTTGTCGATTCTGTTTTAGCACTAGGTGTTTCGCCATCTGTTGTCGATTCTGTTCCAGCACTAGGTGCAGTACTATCTGTTGTTGATTCTCTTCTAGCAACAGATGTAGTACCATCTGTTGTTGATTCTGTTCCAGCAACAGGTGTTGTCTTACCTGTTGTTGATTCTGTTCCGGCAGCAGATGTAGTACTATCTGCTGTTGATTCTGTTTCATCACCAGTTGTTGTACTATCTGTTGTGGCTTCTGTTCTTTCACTATTTGTGGTACTATCTGTAGTAGATTCTATTAATATACTAGTTGTCGTACTATGTGTTGTAGATTCTGTTCCACCATTGGTTGTGTTGCTATCTCTTTTTGTTGTTGTGCTTTCTGGATCTAACGTTGTTTCGAGACTACTTGTATCAGTTTCGGAATTCTTTGTTGTAAAAGAGTCTGTATATGTTTGAGTAGTAGTTAATGAGTCCGTATAAATATCAGGACATGCAAAAGGAAACGTTGGTATCCAAACTATACTTGATGTATGAGTTAAGTCGGTTATTATTTTTATTTATTATTTAAATAACATTTTGGCAGACTTACTAATTCCTGTTTTATATATTTCCTTGTTCATTTGGCATTCGTTAATAAAGGTTTGAAATTTATTCAGTGAATCGGCATAAGCACATATTATCTTCTTCTGATCTGTACATTTATCAAATATAATTTGACAATCTTCCAACTTTACTAAACACCAACCTACAAGTTCTTGGAATGAATATTTGAACACTAAAATTATCTGATGTTTTACTTACAGTTGCCGGTTAGACGTATTTCCATCATTAGGGCTTTTATACTGGAAAATGTTTTGTAAATCCCTTTATAAAAAGCACACACGGGAGAATTGTAGTAATCCAAGGGAAGTTTATTACCCCCTGTTACAACACTTAGTGTTGCAATGAAAATTACAACAATACATTTCATTTTACACCGTTCTGTTCCCCCTAGCAGCTGTTTAAACGTAATGCCAGCTGATTAATAGTAAATTTTGTATTTATACCAGATATAGTTGGAACAGGCATAAAAAAACTAAACCTTTGTGTTAAAAAACGCTTACATTGAAACACAAATGTTGTAAGAAAACTTTGTAAAAATTTTCTTAAAAAGTGCTCAAGCATTTACGTAATAAAATTCGAATTTTGTATAATTTTTCAAACTGTTTTTCTGCCAAGACGTGAGACATGAGATGTACTATTTCGTAATGTCTCAAAGGGTTTCCAGCGTTGGTGTAAAGCATGTATATTTTGAAACTTTTAAATCCAGACTTACATTAGAGTGTTAGAAAATGTGATTTAGTTGGCAATAGAAAAATACTTTTAGACATTCTTTTAAACAACTGATAAAATAGACGAGAGTAGTAAATTAAATAAAATTCAATTTATTTTACAGAGTGGTAGGGCATGTATTTTCATTCTTAAAATAGAAAGAATAGAACAAAAGTTTCAGTGTAAGCACGTATTTTATTCCCTTCTTTTTCAGTTGAGAATTTTGAAATTCTTTGATTCTTTTTGAAAAACAATTTAAAAACCATTTAATAGCTCTTTCATGAATTAAAACCCAGTTATTGTTCTAAAACCAAACAACAAGCTCACTTTATTTGTAATTTCTTTAACTATTTCTAAAGCAATCCAAGAAACAGCTTCAATGGAAGTTCCTTCTGTAATAACACCCTTGTTGCTATTGATTTGCCTAAGTAAAGACTCTATTTGTGTTGTACTTAACGAAAAGGGAAGCGCAGCCTTGGGAAAAGGAAATGGTAAATTTGTAAAAAAAACTAAGATCATCGGATCTGGTGCTACCGAATACTATTTGTGAAAATATTAAAAATGTATTTTTCATTTGTCAATTTCAGTTTGGCGGTTTCTACCCTCTGAGACTTTTAAGAATCATTTGAACGTACCAAAAGAAAATGCTTTAACTAACAAAAGTACGAGTGAATACTTTAATAATGGCATACAGAATTTTTTCCTAGTGACTAATTCATCTATCCGATCGTTTGATAAAACAATAATGAGCAGACAGTTAAAAGCAAAACTAATCAAGCCACAGATAAGGCAGGATAGCTTAGGACAACTGCAGCCGCGGAATTACAAAAGTGTCATTGCAAAAACCTTTACCTCGAAAAGTAATACTGAAACTACAAAAAGAAAAATATTTAAGCCTACAACTATTTCTGTTTTTCTTGCTGAGCCCAGTGGACTTCCAGCATCAAAATCAAACAAATCAATAGCATTAAAGGAGCCTTCAAAAAGTTTGAAATTGGTTTCTCTTACCTCAAGTCATGCTCCACAAAATACCACAAGTTCAAGAGCAACATTTTTAACATGGAAACCTATAAAACGACGTCTAATACGTCGTAGTGCTGTACGTTCCAATTACGATACAACTGTAAAAGTAAAGTATACAACTTCAAAACCTTATATTACTACAAATACTTCGACTGAGCACAGGCTCACAAGCACCAAACGTTGTAAAACGAAATACACGTTTTCTACGACAACAACTACCAAATATACTTCTACTACTCCCAAACCAGCCACTCCTTCGTTGTGCACCAAGAAACCTAAGCCTTCTCCATGCTACCACCGAAAAAAGAAACCTTGTAAGAAATCCACTTGCAGTCCAATAGTGTACACTACACCAAAAACGGTTCCGTCTACTTGTAAACTCAAACAAACAGCCACTACGAAACGGCCTTGTGGTGTTAACTTGAACACCTACAGCCGGAAAAACAATTCAACTTCTACTGCTTTGGTTCCATCAAGATTCTGGCAATATTTACGAAATCAAACAAACAATAATTATAATGGACCCTATGTAGAAGGACCATTGTATTATGATTCACATTTGTCGTCACGTAGTGATCTAAATTTGCCGACCAACTTTCCCTGGTTTGTTATACGCAGTTAAGAGGGCGGCCAATATTTAATAGGTTATTTTTAATCATTAGTTACCTTATTCATGTTGTTTTAAAATTTAAGAAATAAAAAAATATTTCTTTCAATTAAAGTTTAAAAAAATACTCATTGTTTATTAATATGGTATCCTTTTCCCACTGACCTGCTGCAGCAGATAACAAGACAAATTTTTAAATAATTTACTTTCAGAAAATGTGCTTTTTGTAATGCTATTTGTAAGCAAAATCAATTGTTATTATTTTAATTTTTGTTGTTGTTGCAATTTTTAAGTTTCGTATTGTGTTACATTTTATTTTTTATATAATAAAAGTCCGGAAAATTCCGTCTAGCTGAGACGTATTTGTTATAAACATACTGAGAGAGCTGTCGTTAGTAGAGCTTTCAGTGTAATTATTTTCATATTCTATATATGTACATATGTACTAACCGCCATATTCATAAAAAATAAAGTATATTTGAAATCTAATTTGAACAAAATATAATTTCAAGCTTATTTTTAATTTTACGAATATGGGCTATAAATCGTCGGTGTCTACATAATACTTTTACAGAATAGCAAACTTATATTGAATTAATGTCGACTTTGAGTGAAAGTCATATTGACTCAAAATCAACGTCCGTGCCAACGACTTGAAATAGAAACAGGGTTAGAGTTAAAAAAAAAAAACGTATAGAATTTTTGCTTTTAAAACTGAACCTGTCATTAAAACACGTACGGATTTGTTTTTACTTTAAAAATTAAAAAATACAAATATTTCTTTGTTTTAAATTGATTGAATTTTTTTTTAATATTTAAAATAATTTAATTTATAATCTATGTATATGCCATTATTTGTTTAGTTATTAAATACCTCTCAACGAAACAACATGTTTTCTGCTAAGATTTTTGTAACTATACTTCTAATAATTAACACCAGCTTGGCCTACCGCTACCACTCAAACAGAAAAGCACAAGTAGGCAAAAAAGTCAGTCCTCAAACAAGATCAATATTTAATCCTTTCAAAACCCATCGTTCTTACTACTTACACCACCAACCAGTGCCACGACCTCTTGCAAAACCTCGTCCCTTATCAAAACGCGTACCTAAACAACATACACATTATGGTTCTCACCTTTCAAACCATCGACCACGTCCTCTGCCAAAACCACAAATATCCGTATGTGGTTTTTCATATGGAATTTGGAAAACTTTTGCAAATATTAACGAATTTAATAAGCAGCGCAAATTAGGCTTTAGTAAGTTTGTTTCTTTTGAATTTTAATTCTTTTTCAGCCATTTTTCTCTTCTACAGATTGGCAATTTTATGATTATGGCAGCTGTCCCCGGCCATATAATAATTCATCCAATAATTTATACCCCATTTGTGCTCAATTTAATAATGAAGTGCGTAAATTCGCTAATATTCTATACCTCGAACTGGAAAAGTTCAATACGGGAAAGAGTAAGTTTTTTTTATATTTTTAATAATTAATAGAGTTGTTAATAATGCTGTAATATGGATTTCTAGATTGGACTATTGTACAGTGTCCCATTACGAATGCAACAATCTGTGCAAAATTTAATGGTGAGCAACGTTTGTTTAGGGATTTGGTGGCTTTGAATTTGGAAAGATTTGTTACAAGCAAAGGTAAGTGGTTTTTGAAAAACACAAGTGTTAATACTATAAACACATTCAATCCTTCCGACCATCGACTACAAGCTGTCAAAAATAGAATACATGTGTGCGTTTGAGAATAATTATTTTAGTGCCAATATGGCCACCGACTACACAACTACCGTTGTAGCCCGTAGCGAACCAAACAGTTTAGTGCTTTCAATACAATAAGATGCATGATATAGGCGTTTTAAAAACTGAATACAGGAAATATTAAAGGCGCAAAAAAATGTATGTTGCACCACTGAAAAAGAATAACACAGTGCGACAAAAATGAACGAAGTTGGTATTTCAACCTACCTGGCAAGTGATAAGTGATGTTAGAGGCGTTTTGAAAATTTCAAAAAGAGATCCTTGTTCTACTCGATAATACTTATCAGACAAGTAGCATCACTTGCCAGGTATTTTTTTGTCGCACCGTGTAATCATATGTCCATTTGTTTACATTTATTTTGTAGTTGTAGTCATTAAAATAATTAAATAGCTGGTTACTTGGCTACTTTTGTAGCCAGCGTCTTTCGAAGTCTTGTGGTTGATGGTCGATAGCCTTGAATGTGCTTATAGCATAATAGTTAATAAAGCTTAAAACTATATTTTTGATAACAGATTGGCAAGTAGAACCTTGTCCAGACTTAAGTGAATCCATTTGTTTTGAGAACTTTAATGTTATGGACTATAGGCTTAGTAAGTAACATAATAAAAAGTAGTTCCTTCTAAAATTACAATAAAAAAAACAATATTTAAAGGTTGGATTATAATATCGTGCTTAACCAATGATACCGCAAGTTCAAGCACAACCATAACTACAGAATTTACAACTACAGTTAAAACAACTACTAAAGACATCCCTGAAGAAACGACTGCAACTACAATTGGAAATATCAGCACAACGGATAAAACTACTGATCCCATAACTACTGATCAAACCTCTGTAGACAATACAACTACAACTGTAACTACTGATGAATCCACCACGCCAGAACTTACAACTTTGAGGACAACTAAAACAACAGTTTCAGTTAATACCACCACAGATAAAACGCCTAATGGAATTACCACCACAACACCTGAAGAAACGACTATTGGTTCAACTACAACCACAAATACTAGAACAACGGTTACAGCTACTGATCAAACCCCTATAGATAAAACCACGTTAATGATAACTGCATCACCAACTACAACTGAAACTACTGATGAAGTCACCACTACAGAACGTACAACTTTGAGTACAACTGAATCACCATTTTCGGTTACTTCCACCACAGCTGAAACATCCGATGTCGATACCAACACAACACCTGAAGAAACGACTATTAGGGCAACTACAACAGCAAATAATAGCACAACGGATACAGCTACTGAAATTATAACTATTGATCAAACCCATATAGATAACACCACGTTACCGATAACTGCATCAGAAACTTCAACTGTAACTACTGATGAAGCCACCACTACAGAACGTACAACTTTGAGTACAACTAAATCACCATTTTCAGTTACTTCCACCGCATCTGAAACACCCAATGAAGATACCACCACAACATCTGAAGAAACGACTATTAACGCAACTACAACTGCAAATGCTAGCACAACAGATGCAGCTACTGTAGCTATAACTACTGATCATTCCCCTATAGATAATATAACGTTAACGATAACTGCGACTACAGCTACAAGTACGCTTACTGATGAAGAGACCACAACAGAACATACAACTAAACCGACATTTATATTTAGTACCACCACAGGAGATATCACTACATCTATTGTAACCTTCAATACAATTACAACTATTATTGATATTTTGCAGACAACGAAACCAGCGACTACAACAGTTGATACCAATCCCCAGACAACAGAGGCTATATCAGAAGAAAATACCACTATATCTGAAAGTATATTGGAGGCCAACGATCCTGCAGTTTCTAATGAAATTATAACTGACACTGCTGACACAAATTTAGTAGCAACTGAACCTAAGGATATTGCTACAGGCGATACTACAGAACTTACAATTACGGAAGACACAAACTTGGCTAGTGCAACAAGTGTAGATTCAACATTAATTGCAAGTGATACAGCAGTTCGCACTATTGTGGAAACTCAAGTACTTAGAAATCAATTGAATAACACATTTAATGGACCCTATATTCAAGGTCCAATGATTTTTATCTCAAATTTTACAGCGGGTTAGTATTTTAGCTTATGTTTTGTATAATTTGTATGTATGTATATACTTAAGGTTTTATTAATTTTAAAATTAGTGAATTTAGCAAATAGTCTCAAAAAATTACGAAAAATTTTATAAAATTGAAAAAAACAATGTAGTCATAGAGGATGAAAAGTTACATTGTTCTTATAATACTTAAAACAAAAGTCTTTAAAGATATATCATATATCGGGTGGGTCACCTATCGGTTTAAAGTTGAACCAGCGGTTATTTCGAATCTAGCAATACTTATGTTATTCTAATCTGTCACAACATTCAGTATATTATCTCCACTGAAAGAAATGAATTTACGATTGAACAACGTTCGGATTTATTGGAAACTTATTTCCAAAACAAAGACAAATGATCGGAAATTGTACGAGAATGTCGTACAAAATATGGTCGCGGAGAAGGACCAACAGTGCCCGTTATACGCAAGTTCAAAAAAAAATAAAAATCATCTTTTCGGATGAAGCTCATTTTCATCCTGGTGGGTACGTTAATAAGCAAAATTAACGTATTTGGGGCTCAGAAAACCCAAACGTAGTCTTACAGAAGCCAATGCACCCATTACGAGTGACTGTTTGGTGCGGCTTGTGGAGCGGAGGCATTATTGGTCCATATTTCTTTAAAAATGAGGACGGCGCAACTATTACGGTCAATGGAAACACCTATCGTACCATGGTAACCGAATTTTTTGTGCCCGCTCTTAATGGTATTGTCGTGAAAAATGGATGGTGCAACTTGCCGCACATCTCATGCCATAATCGATTTATTGCGTCAAACGTTTGATGGCCGTTTAATTAGTCGAAATGGTGATGTCAATAGGTCGCCAAGAAGCTACGATTTGACACTGTTGGACTAATTTCACTGTTGACAATTTCGCCGTTAAAGCCAGAGACATTTGATCATTTAAGGGTCATCATTCGTGATGACATTGTCGAAATACCACTCCACACACTCGAAAAAGTTCTCGAAAATTGATCCGATCGAATGGGGTATAGTGGGCCTGTATGTATGAAGCAGTATGTATGAAATAATATTTCATTTCTACCGGAGCAAATTTCAAACAGTTTTTGTTTTATTGCATGTTTAAATTTAAACTTTTAAATGGCCCACCCGATTATATTATTATTTGTTTCCGTTTGCTTCGTATCATAAATCGCATATGATAATTAAGAAATGTTTAATATCATAGTCCGACTAACTCCATGGTTTTCTTGCTGCATTCATTTTGCAGCAGTGTGTAACTTGGTAATTTTTTCTTGTCATAAACTTATTCGAAATTTTTTTTATTTATCTTATGGAAGCTTTACTGTACTTTACTTTCAAAACATATTTATTAAAAAGCCGCTGCATACTTTTTAGATTTTAGCTGTGATATAAACCAATTCGTCAAGCTATTTACTATAGTAGCTGATTATGTGTTGCTTAAAAAAACTGTTGCTTATTTACTGGAAGTCAATTTCTCACAACAATTTACAATAGTAGGCGATTGGTTCATGTCTTTGCTTACACTGCTCTAAAACTACGCTACGTTGGCAAATGGCGCTAAAGGTATAATCTTTAAAAATAGAAGTAGACACAAACCTTTCTTAAGATTTTACGATATTACATTCCAAACGATATCGTGCAAATGATGGTGTAAAATAAAAAACCTTGACATTTATAATAAAACACACCTGAGCTTGTTTGTACATTGTATTCACGTTCCAAACCAAAACGTACAAAAGATCATGTAAAAACAGAATTGGGTGTAAGATAAATAAAACTGGCATTATATGTAGGATTGCCAGGCGTACTGGTTTTATCAGTACACGTACTGATTTGTTTTGATTGTACTGATTTATGTATAGCATGTAAATTAGTACGCAATGTACTTACTTTTCATGTGTGTACTTTTTTGTACTGATTTTTAACTTGAAATTTTTTCAGCGCATAAAATTTTACATAATTTGCTTATTCTCTTTAAAAGATAGTGAGGTGTTTGTGGAGCTATAAAAGGTAGTCCAGATTCAATAGGTATCGGTTGTTTGTATCAAGTTCCACATGATGGCCCTTATCATGGGCTGTTCAACATACAGGTAACGTCAAAAGAAGTGTATACCCGTATTATAGTCTTAAGTTTTTATTTCAGTCTTTAAAAACCTGATAAATTTCATTATGTTGCGTTTTTTTTAAACTGTATTTGATGCTTCGAAAAACAACAAGAACAACATTCGTATAACAATTAAAGTTATACAACAAAAACGAAAGGTACTCCATTTTTATCGCGTCAAAAAAAGTGTAAAAGATAAAGACTATGCGACAAAAAAGTAGAAGTAGAAAAAGTAGAAAAGAAGTAGAAAAACCATTTCTCTGTTTTCCCGGAAATGGAAAAAGTGTTGGAAAAATTCCTATGATAAGGGTGAACTCTATAAAAATATTAAAATATGATTTGGAAAACATTGTAATTAAAATGATTTGAAAATTTTCGATAGAAATCCTAAAAAAAAGTTCAATTTTTGTGCTAAGAGTGAAGCGAAATTACCGTCATTTACCATCACGTTGATTTCGCTTAATTTTAGCAATCGAAGATATTTTCTTTTAAAGAATTGTTTTTAATGAAATTTTTGGTAATTTAGGTACCGTTACATCTGTGACATGGAACCAATGTCAATTAGAAAAAAATTAGAAAAGCGTAGCTTAGTAGTTGCTAATTTGCCTTCGAGACCAATTACTGCAACAAAATAATTAAAAACTTCACAGATGTTTAAATGGAACCATCTGTAGCAACTATAATAACTTAATTACAAAAAGCGTTAAATATTGTACATATCGCACTTGTAAAGTGAGTCAACTAAATATTTGTCAATTTTTACTTTTTGCAAAAAATAATATACAGTGGTCGTAACTACCCACTGTAAAAATCTTATATCAATTTTTCTACTCCTTACCCAAAATATTATCTATATCTATATATATAAAAGAGAACTATAAAATCCGCTGTTATTGATGTCCTCTGAAATGCTCCAACTTTAACTGTGTAAGCCCTTAAACGAAAGGTGAATTCAATACCATGGTTTTTATGTATATGTGGTTTTTGTAGGTCCATTGGTTCGCGAGTTATAGACGTTCGTTTACATGAATTTAACTTGAAAACAAAATTTGTTACAGCATTTAAACTTTGTGTGAGTTAGAAAATATTTTTGGAACTGTGTACACATATATATAAAAGCATATTGTTTGTTGAGTTCGTTTATATTGTGTTAAAATAAAACAAAAACACTATTTTTTATTTTAGTTGTTTGTACAATTTATCTCTTTTTTATTAATTCCACTGTAACTTTAATACGCTATGTCTTAATACAGCAAATTCACTTTTACAACACTTTTTGTTTGCGCCGAAACCAACTTTACTTATTGACAGCCAATTGAACACTAACTCACCAGCCGCAATTCGCTACCTTCTATAGCATTTTATTATCAATTTCGAATGTTCTTGTAACGGGTCAGCCATCTAACGTTTTTTTTTTCAACTAGTGCTTATTTCGTGAATGGTAACACTTAGCTCATATCTGATTTGACATATAATTAGTTTTGTCTTTCCGCTGAATGAATATGGTTTTGTATACGCTTTTTTCGCTTCTCTAAGTGGCCCTGCGATCGACTTACAGAAGACGCCGATTTTGCCAAAAAAAAAATCATCTTTTCAGATGAAGCTCATTTTGATCTTGGCGGGTATGTAAACAAGCAAAATTGTCGCATTTGGGGCACAGAAAACCCGCACGCATACATTGAAAAGCCGATACACACAAGGCGAGTCACTGTTTGGTGCGGATTTTGGACCAGACGCATAATTGGGCCATTTTTCTTCAAAAATGAGGAAGGAGTGGCCGTTACAGTCAATGGCGATCGTTATCGAGCTATGTTGAACGAATTTTTGTTCACAAAATTTCAACAGGATGGCGCTACGTGCCACACAGCCGAAGCTACACTCGATGTTTTGGTCCCTGTTTTTGAAGATGGTATTATCAGCCGCAGAGCTGATGCCGTTTGGCCAACACGGGTCTGCGATTTGACACCGTTGGACTATTATTTGTGGGGTGCTACGCCAACAAGCCAGAGACAATTGACGCTTTAAAGAAAAATATTCTTGAAGCCATTGGTGAAATACAGCTGCACACAATCGATAATGTGCTTAAAAATTGGACCGATCATGTAGGCTACTGCATGACCAGCCGAGGCAGCCATTTGAATGAAATTATTTTCCATTATTAACCGGAAGGATTGTACTTTCAAATAAAAAAAGAAATTTGAGAAAAAATAAATTATTTGGTGGACCCTTTAGTTGCTACAAATTTCGATTTATGTACGATAAATTCAAATGTAAAACCAAAATATCCCAAAAAAATCGAGCCATACTGTTAAATCAGCAAAGATAATTATGGCAACGATAATAAGCCCCGACACAAACCAACAAATTCATACTAAAAATCCCACAATAGATCCCTGATGTGGTGAATTTCCTCTTCAGCGTTTTCATTTTTGTAACAATATGTAGAAAGCTTTCATTTGGTGTGTGACTCACTATTCTATAGTCGTACAATACTGGACCGGGTCACGCTAAAATTTGAATTTATATGTCTATATTTTCAAAACGGTTATAGTAAGAGTCTCTAAGTTTTGACCAAATAACTTTGTGATCAATACAAGTCATCAATCAAAAACTGGGCCGAATCGGATATGTGGGGGTAGCACCTCCAATACAAAGTAAAATATTGATTTTTTCTTCATCTATTCACATCAGCCAAAAAGCAGGTACTCCAGCAACCCGGAAGGGTTTACTCTAGTACTATATATAAAAATAAGTTGTCCTATGTTCGTCATTTTATAAATCGACGACCACTAAACCGATTTACAAGCCAATACATGCGTTGGAAAGGTGTAGTTTCACTAATGGCTTACATTCAACTGGCGGTGTCACGCCCACATAAAATTTTTATTTATATGTTTAAATCTTCAGAACGGTGATAGTAAGTGTTTCTAAACTAAGCCTAGGAAACTTTGTGGCCGATACAAATCATCAGTCAAAAAGTGGGCGGAATCGAGTAGATGGGAGTGGTACCTCCCATACAAAGTAAATATTGATTAATGTACATCTAGCGAACGGTAGTAGTGAATGTTTCTGAATTTGATTAAAATAACTTTGTGGTCAACATAAATCATCACTCAAAAAAAAGGACGGAATTATAAAAGTGGGAGTGGCATCTCCCTTTACAAAGTAAATATTGATTTGTATGTATGTCGAGATCGGTTAAAATAGCAGTTACTGAACTAAACGATTTGGTGATTAATAGCAATTGAAAAATGAAAAATAGGCGATAAGGCGGTTAGATAGGTGGACAAGGTTCCTCTCATGCATTTTAAATATTGTTTTCTGTATGTCCTAAGGACATTTAAAGTGTAAACTTATGAATTTGGTCCAAATGACTTGGTAATTAATACAAATTATAAGTCAAAAATACAAATTCACTATTTTTGAATATCTTAAAACGGTAATAGTAAAAGTTTTTAAATTTGGTTTAAACTTCACATCATCAGTGCGTAACTGAATGAGATTGAATAACCTAAATAAATATAAATTATTTTCAAAAAGACAAAAAAAAATTGCTCTTTATGAGTTACTTCAAATGGTGATCTATTTTTATATACATATATAGTTCTTTTTGAATTAATGGGCGTGGCATTATATTATAATTAAATATGTAAATTTTTATAACAAAAATGTAAGTTCTGCTAACTTATTTTCAAAACACCTTTAAAAAGTGCTAGGCATTACAATCTCTTCTAAAACTTTTTAGACTTACTCTTCAAAAAAGTGGGCGTGGTTTAATTCATTTTTTGAGTTTATTATTTTAAGACAATTATGCACAATTCCATGTTGCCTAAACTAAACTTTTCCTTTCACAACGCTAAACAAAAACTTATCCACTTACCTTTTATCCCCTATGGAATCTTGTGAAAATTGCTCATCTATGGAATTATAAAGATTTTGATCGCCCCTGGTATGATCATTGTAACACGAACTGCAACTGCAAACCGAACGTTGTGAACAACATTGGGAGCCGGTACCATATAAATCAGTTATGGTTAAGGAAACATTACTTTCAGTTTCATAAAGAGAATCACGATTTGAGGGTTTCTTCGCAACTTTACTATGGAAACTGGAAAATAAAAAATTATATGCAAAAATACTTTAAAAAGCTTAAATGTCAAACTAACCTTTTACTTTTCGTATCGGTTATAACATTCCAAGTACGATGTATTAAATAGAGTAAAAATAATACACGTGATGTTTCGCCATTAGGTGGTGGCGGTGTGGGAGGTGTAGACTGCAGTTTGGGTTTTTTTGCAGAGGAGAGTGTTTGAGTTGCACTATCGTCCAAATCATTTTTGTTTATACTGGCATTACGATTACGTGCTGGTAGTGTCTTCGAACGTAATTCATAATCTTGTTTAGCGCTATGACGCTGACGTTGCAATGAACTTTTGGTGAAAATGGAAGGAGTATAGCTGGAAGAGTTGCGATTTTTACCACGATTCGTTATAGTATTGCCCATGCTGAAGAGTATTTAAAACTAAAAAGAAAAATAAAAAAAGATTTTGTATATCTCGAGAACGATCAAAGTGAAAGTTTCTAAATGTGGTCCAAATAACTGTTTGGTCAATACAAATCACCACTTAAAAAGTTGGTGGAATTGGATAAGTGGGAGTAGCACCTCCCATACAAAATAAATGTTGATTTTTCTATATATCTTTGGAATCGTAGTAGTGTAAGGTTCTGAATTTGATCTAAATAACATCACATCATCAGTTGAAAGATGGGCAGAATTGTACAAGTGGGTGTGGCACTTTCAATGCAAAGTAAAATTTGTTTTTAGTATATCCAGAGAATGGCTAGAACAGTAGTTTCTGAACTTGGTCTATAGGAGTTGGTAGTCAATACAAACTAAATATTAATTTTAATGCATTCTTTCAAATTTTTCTTATGAGGACTACATACAACACAATGGCTCCCAGCAACGCTGGAAGGGAAGGGTTACTTTAGTAATTTATAAGTTATTAATTTATATAATTAACTTAAATAATTATTGAATTATTTTTACAACTTTGTAAACTTAAAAACGAAATCCACTTTTTTTCCCCAACTGTCAAGTTAAATGAACGTGAAGCGGTTGATGATGCTGATGATTAGATGATCAGATGATTAGTTCTTTTCAACATTCTTTCACGCATTCTGCAATTCAGTCTGTTCATATTCCATCTTTAGATGAATCTTCAAATCTTATTAGCTTAAAACGACTAAAATTTTCATATAAAAGTGGACAAAACAGTGTACCGAGTTGTCTTTCTATTAATTACGCTGATGCCTTGGTGCCCCTCTCACAGTTTTGTTCAATTTATCAGTCAAGTTTGGTATATTTCCAGACATTGGAAGGATTCATGTATTATTCCATTGTTTAAATTAGGTAGCAAAATTGGCAAATTACAGACGAATTGCTATTATCTCCTATCCATCATGGTTTCCGTAAAGGCTGTTCAACTGTAACTAATCTATTACAGTTCACTACCATAGTCAATCGAGCTTTTGTCAATAGAGAACAAACTGATGTTATAAATACCGATTTCAGTAAGGAATTTAAAAAAGTGATTCATAAACTACTTCTGGAGGAGCTACACTACATGGGGTTCACACAAGATTGTTTAAATTGGATCAATTCATACCTTACCAATAGAAAGCAGAATGTTCTGTTTAAAAACTTTACATCTATTCCTGTTACATCTGGTGTTCCTCAAGGAAGCCATCTGGGACCACTATTATTTTCGTTATTAATGTACGCTAATGATATGAAAATATTTGTAAGTTATCATAAGCTTCTTTAGGATGACTTAGATTCTTTATATTCCTGATGTTATCAGAACTTAACTCGGTTAAATTTAAAAAAGTGCAAGTATAGGGAGTCCGCCGGGAAGGTAAACTATTTTGTTTTGCCGCCATTTTAGTAAACATTAGTCTTGACAGTTCATATTTGACAATCGTGAAGTAGAGACGTGACAAATTTATTATGGAAAAATATTCAGTAAGCCAACGTGTTTTAATCGTTAAAACATTTTATCAAAATCAATCATCGATTTTCATGAAACAATCATAATGAGTGACGAGGCACATTTTCATTTGAATGGTTATGTGCAATAGAAAACCCTCAAACTATTCATCAATCACCTTTGCATCCATTAAAAGTGACAGTCTGGTGTGCAATTTGTATTTCTTTGAAACTGAAAACGGCGTAACGGTAACTGTCAATGGGGAGCGATATTGTGATATGATTGAAAACTTTTTAACGCCACAACAGCATGCTTTGGACTTGACCAACATGTAGTTGAGACAAGACGGTGCCACGTCGCATACAGCCAGGATTACAATGGAGACCTCTTCCACAACAAATTATTTCAAGGAATGGTGATGTTGATTGGCCCCCACGGTCGCCTGATTAAACTGCTTCGGACTTCGTTTTGTGGGGATATCTGAAAAGCAAGGTTTATGCAAACAAACCAGAAACGCTGAAGCAACTCAAACAAAATATTTGTGATGAAATTAATGAAACACCGCGTGAAATGTGTGAGTGTGTAAGCAAAAATGTGCTCAAAAGGGCTCGCATTTATCTCATATTGTATTCCATACATAATTGCCGACATTAAAAAAAACATTTATCAATATAAGATCCATTCTTTTTCATATAATCAAAAATTATAAAAAAAAAACAAAGTAGTATAGCTTCCCGGCGGACACACTGTATATGTGTTTCTTCCGAAGGAGCCGTTTGAACGTTAGATACTTTTTGAATGGTATTGAGCTAAAGAATGTTAAAACTTTCACTGATCTTGAAATCTTACTTGATCCCAAACTTAATTTTGTAAAACATATTACTTTAATTGTATGTATAGCATGATGTCTGCTTGGTTTCATCAAACGTTGGGCTAAGGAATTTGACGACTCTTATATTAAAAAATGTCCTGTTCTGGAATATGGCTCAATTATATGGGATCCAACATATAAGATTTATATTAATGCATTCGAATTCATTCAAAAACAATTTTTATTTTTCTTCCTACGCAGATTGCAATGGAATCCACTCTGCCTTCCTACATACAAAGGCAGACTTGCGCTTATAAAGTGATGGTAACTTTACATTTACATTAGTCGTAGAACTATGCTTAATGTTATACTTGTTAATGGAAACACTTGCTCTGATTATTTAATTGCAAATATTTATTTTGCATTCCTCAACGCCCTACACGTCACTATTCTCTACTTTGAATTAAGGCATTTAGAACAAGTTATGCTAACTCGGATCCCTTCATTTGATGCTGCAGGGATTTCAACAGACTGTATAATTATATAGATTTTTCTTTGAATTATAATATGATTAAATGTAACATCTTATTTGCCTTAAACAATAAAATTTATTTATTTATCAATTTTGTATGTGTATACTTGTATATCTTCATTCGTTTATACATATGAATTAAATTTAAAAAAAAATATGAAAATTGCTAACAAATTGTGTGCTGAGTTTTGGTCACAGTGCGTTACGTATTAATTTGATAAACAGCACCGCATGAGGCAAATAGGTTTTAAAATCCATAAACATTTTAAAGACTGGCTTACAACCATAAAAGAGTTGCCGAAAACAAAAGACAAATTTTATGATTAAAAGTAATAATAAAAATGTAAAAATGCAAAACGTGTGGTAAACTAGTGTGTAGTGCTTCGTAGACGTACGTAGACCTATCATCAGTGTCCATTTTCACTTTATTAAATATTATTTGAGTGAATTATATTGTCACGCTTTGATTAATTATAACGATAATGGATTTTTAGTCGATTATGTATGTGTCTGATAGAAAGTAAATTTCTTTCATTTCATAATAAATCGTTACTTGTTATTAAAAACAAAATCATTTATTTTTCTTTTAATTTTTTACTCCGTCCAACACTTAAAAAAAACTAAAACGCAAAAAGAAAAGAAAAAACAGAAAAATTCGTAACAAAACTTGATCTCTATGATCTCTATTGCGCATGATTGTCATTTTATCGAGTGGTTGGTATTTTAATGAAATTGAAATTATTTTTGTTTAATTTTTTTCTTTTTTATATCATTCGTACATGTTGTTTTGCATCTTGAAATTATTCGATAATTATGTATGTATGTACATGGAAATTTATAAATGAAATGGCTTTTAAATGCAGTTTTTAGTCATGATTTATTTTCTTTTTTTCTTTGCATTTCTTACTTTCTTTAAATGCCCACATAAAGGCAAGAATCTATGAGAGAACGGAGGAATCTATGAATCACATGCGTTAGTAGTAAAGGCCGAATATTCTTTTTGCAAATATAATATGATTACCCATTGAGTTTTAAATGTATAATTAATTTTTTTTATTTTTAGTCTTAAGTTTAAACCGGTTAATAGAATTGTGCCAGACATTTCAATTAGTCATAGGTGGCTTCATCTCCCGGCACAAATATACCTGGACATTCTCTAGCGGCAATGTACGCAACCGGATAGACCACATACATATGCGTGAGCAGAAAATGTAGAAGCTCTTTATAGGATGTCAGAAATAGGAGAGGAGCTGACATCGGAGGTGACCACGAGCTCATCACTGGTGAAATCAAGATGAAATAGATATGTCAAAGAAGAACCACAGGACGAAAACGGCTCTACGTATAGAAGTTCCAGAATAATGCAACCGGGAACCTATTAACCTTGGCAATCCGTGAACGGCTACCGCCAAACCAACATCACTCATGGGAAGATATCACAGCAATATACATATAATCAAGCCGCAGAGGGAACACTTGGTGTAGTGCAATCACATAGAGGGGTTTTGATATCAGATGACACTTCAACCCTGTTTTCTCAAAGAAGGGCACTGAAATTGCACATAAATAACAACCTTGAGTCAGCAATATCATCAGCTGGCGAAACAAATAAAGAAAGCTGTAGGAAGAGACAGAGCAAAAGTTCCTGAAACTGCTGCCCAAAATAATATGTAACTACACCAGACGATTAATTATCTCACTATTTGAGAGTACAATAGGAATCAAGCTGTTGAAATGGTACACTAATAACGAACAATAATGCACAAACACTACTAAACGTTTGAGCATAGCGATAGGAATAACAGTCTAAAAATACCCTGCAACGCTACCAATCTGAATGGCATAAAAGAGGCGATTGCTAAATTGGAAAATAATAAGGCAGCAAGCGAAGACGGACTACCGGCGGAAATTTTACGGATTGATATCCAAACCACAGCTAAACTTATACGGCCTCATATCAGATCAGTATGGGAGGAAGAGAGGCTGCCTTTTTGTAAAGCTAACGAAAGCACTGTAATAATTGTAAAGGAATTACTCTGCTTAACACCCTGTATATGATGTTACTTGCAGTCATAATACAGGGGAGGCTACAGGTCGGAATGGACAACATATTGCGAGACGAGCAAGCAGACTTTAGGCCGAATAGGAGCTTCGTAGATCAGGCCAACACTTTACGGATGATCATTAAATGGTCTATAGCAAGGCTAACATCAGTTTGTCAGCCAACAAGGTCACAGTTTTGTGGAATTCACAAGTTATCATTCAAATCGATCACCTTGAAAAGGGTAAAGCGCTTAACAAAGTGTTCAATTCAGATCTTATGGACTCGTTCAATATTCATTTAAAACAAAAACGACTTAATATGGCCAAGAAAAAAGTGCAGTTCCACCAAGACAATATAAAGGTACTAACGTATTTAGTCGCTAAGCTTGAACGATTTTCTGTTTCTAAATTTCCGGAAATTTGGATTAAACAACGAAGTCATCATTGAAATAGACGTCTATGCTATAACCTTAAATAATCTTATTATTTAGAGGGAATAAAAAAACTAGTAATCCCTGGAGTAATAATATTAAGCTTTTTGGGCGCCCTAATGGGACACTCGAAGTGGCATGGTGTAGTGGTTAAAGTGTACATGTAAATGTGGCCGAGTTGACCAAGGAGTCAAGGCCCGCCGTAGCTCGAACTATATATTTTTCCGTTCGAACTGTACAATCCGAGTTCGACTTATTTTTCAATTCTTCGCTTTAAATTCTTTCTTTTAAGTTCTTTGCTTTAAAGATAATGTTTTCAATTGTTTAAATTTAATGATCAATTAGGACTCGAACTCGGATCCTCCAAGTCCGAACGGTAAACTATATAGTGTGAGCTAGAGCGGGCACAGACTCCTTAGCCACCTCGGCTACATTACATGCACGCAATTTGATGTCAACTATGTAATGACACCCACTATATTATGTGGAGTTAACATAATGTTGTTGTACCTATCAGTAGTTGTTGTACCTTGGTCGAACAAACCAATGATAAAAATAGAATGCGTTGAAGAAAGCGATGAAAGAACTTTGACTAACTCATTAACTGCATGTATAGAAATTGGTAATTTCAATAAGCAATTTTTGGGAATTTTGAGTTAAATAGTTGATATCCTGGAAAATGAATATGCATAACTCAAATGAATCTAATGATGATGGGGTTCGAGAACATGCTCAGTTCTGCTAGTGCTATATTGTTGCATATTCCTTCACGGTAGTCAACTCTATTGTACAAATCATTGGAAAGAATAATTTTCTATTCCCTTAGAATAAAAATTTTGCTTATGATCTCAAAGCCGAAGAATTTGAAAAGAATATTTTCAATTGTTAAAATTATGCAATCAATTAGGACTCGAACTCGGATTCCCTCCAGTACGAACGGCAATGAAATAAAAATATTATTTCTTTTATTAAGAAAAAGAGAATATGATAAAACGCAAAGACAAATGTAAATGTAAACAAATTTAATGGTTTAAGGCCTATTTATAAAGCCAGTTTATAATAAAAAGCCAGTTTATAATAAATAAGTATATGTCAGCCAGATAGACAGCCAGAGTTAAGCCCGATGTCTGCTCATTATACAATTCTATAAAAACCTATGACTTTAGTTCCTACTATCGGGTGGGCCATTTAAAAGTTTATTTTAAATATGCAATAAAACAAAAACGGTTTAAAATTTGGCAAATTAATCCTATTGTTGTGAAGTACAATTAATCCGGTTAGAAGTGAAATATTATTTCAATCATATGGCTGACGCGGCTGGTCTCAGAGTACCCTATACGATCGGAGCAAATTTCGAGAATTTTTTAGGGTATATGTGGTCGTATCTCGGCAATGGCATCACTAACGTTGGCCTTCAAATGCTCAATTGTCGGCATAACACTTGTCTTTAACAGCGCCCCACAGAAAATGGTCCAACGGTGTCAAATCGGAGCTTCTTGGCGGCCAACTGGCATCACCATTTTGGCTCATTAAACGGCCATCAAAAATTTCACGTAATAAATCGAAATCAACCTCTTGGAATCAAACATCGTACACATCAATACCATGAAGAGCGGACACAAAATAATCGGTTATCATGGTGCGATAGTTGTCTCCACTTGCAAAATATGAAATATGACCCAATGATACCTCCGCTGCACAATTCGCAACAAACAGTCACTCGTCATGGCTTCTGTAAGACCACGTTTGAGTTGTCTGAGCCCCAAATATGGAAATTTTATTTGTTAGGGTACCCACCAAGATGAAAATCAGCTTCATCCGACAAAATAATTTTTGCAGTTTTATTTTTTATTTTTTATGTTTTTACAATTTCCGATCAATTGTCTTTGTTTTGTGACAGAATAGAATGACATAGATATTGTCAGATCCGAAATAACCGCTGGTTAAAATTTAAACCGATAGATGGCCCACCCGATATTATTCTTTGATAATGACTCACCAGATGTTTTGCAAATTCGGTATTACAGTGTGTGTCTCTGACAAATAAATAAAGTGTTTGCTCGTATTAAGATCAAAATCTTCAAGTAGTTGCAATTAGTGAAAGAAAACATGTCAGTTTGTATTATTACACTTCGAATTGTTAAACAAGTTTTTGCCACACACTCTTTTTGAGATCAACGCTCAACTCAGCTTAGCTCTTGACGTACATGACCATCATAATCATCATCATCATCGTGATCGTCATCTTGTCATGAAGAGGCTAAAAAACACTTACACACTTACCTACACTTTTAATGTTTTGTTGGCTCAAAACTTTACTAAGAGATAACATCTTAGCGAATTTCTTTAAACTGATTATTTAATTTACTTTACTCATACGAACGTACATACATATGTACATACATATGTAAGTTCGTATAAGAGCTAAAGAAGTTAACAAACCAAGAAAAAGAGAAAAAACAGAACAACACTCATATAAACAAAAATTGGGTCATGCTCGTATAGAAGTGTTGTGCAAAGGAAAAAATTGTTGCAATATTACGATCGTCATCTCTCTGTATTTAGAACAACAATTGCAACAAACACACTAACTAAAAATGTACAAATGAGGTTATTGTGACAAAAATCAAGTAAAGAAAATGTTAGTTTGTTTGCTTGTTTTATTAAACGCTGTTTCATAAACAATAAAATATTTGTCGTACGCCTGTTGGCTGGTGTAAACATTATTTATTACTGTCATGCCAATACCTTCTATAAATGGTCAAAATGTTTTGCTGCTATAATTCTTAGTAATGCCTTTTTGAGTTTTAGACATTAAAAGGAAATGATATGTCTGTTTTGTCTGACCCTAAAAATAAGTGCGACTAGTAGTACAGTAGATATAAATTCTGGTTTATTTTATTCCAATAAATATTTAATGTTTTAAGCAAACAAGCTGTGACGGATGTAATTATCTTTAACATTTAAAAACACATTTTTTTCGATTTGTTCTATTTTTCAGAATATAGAACAGCTTTTTTATAAATCTTTTCTTTAAAAAAAGGTGCATAGTATAACAACCTGTTATACAATTTCCTTCAAGAGAAGCATCTGTTTTTTTAAAAGAGATTAATATCATATACCAAATATTATGCCGATTTTTCTTATATTAGAAAAATGTCCTTACAAGTTATTACAAAAAAGTGGTGACTTAAAAAACCACAAATGACGTTTAATTTCGTTGTCGGTTTTCGAAAGTAATTGTCAAGTGGGTTTTGCTATAAAATTGGGAAAAATTTGATAATCATTGAATGTATGAAAATGCAACGAAAGTGGGCTAGAAAAAACGTAAAAACTAAAAAAAGAGTTAAATATTCATTTTTTATTTGATGTTCTATCGTAAAATTTTTATTACAGGAGTTTGATGGTTTCTTAACTATATATTTTAGTAAACTCGTATTTGGATAATTACTCCTGTGTTTTCCTAGTTTCTTTATGCCCTCTTAACAATAAAACTGCTTAGTCCACTGTACCTGCTTGAGTACAGAGAGAATAGAATATTGAAATAAGCATATATTTTATAAGAAGTGAAATTAGGCAATGCTTGTTTCGGCTTTCTAATCTACATCATATTCCTAGAAAACACATAAACAAAGTATTAAAAAATAATATTTTGTTAAGTTTGTATGCTACAGTACACGTGTCTTAGGGTTATTGGAAAGTCCAGAGGTCTCAATCCTAGGAATTACAAATGGATTTTTGACCCGATGGTTAGCCCATGCTGATGTATGGTGCGGTTGTGTGGTGGAGGCCTACATATAGCAGAATCTTTGACAGTGTTTTGCAACGCTCGGCACTGAAGGTTACAGAGGCGCTCTGATCCACCTTTCCGAAAGCCCTGTTTGTATTATTGAACTGGCTTCCGGTGGATCTGACGGCTAAGCAGATGGAGATGGAGGGCATGTTCTGACAAAGGTCTGGCGGTAATTAGATACGATCCCTGGTGAGGTTGCTACCCACCAAACCCTTACTAGATAGAAAGTTTTCTGTGTTTTCAGGTATACACCCCGTCCAAATCCATGGAAGGGGTCGAGAGTGGTGTTTTCATTGCTGCATAGGGGTAAGATTATCCTTTAAAATTCCGGAATACTGCTCTGTCTTAAAGGCGGAGGTCTCGGCGATATAGGGTGCAGCAGCCTGGCTGGTGTGCTATAGGGTATTTGATGTTTAAGTTCGGATCTGTATGGATAGTCAAGCTTTGATCAAGGCGCATGTCTACTCGACATGGCGACATTCTATAAGCAAGATGGCGAGACATTCAGACCAAGGGATTATCTCGGAAACGAGGAAGTTGTTAATCAAGTTGGGGTGCCACTTTCCTCTCGCAGACTCATGCTGGGCAGGGTACAGATACGGTGGGAGAATGAAACCACTTGCTCAGTATCAAGACAAACCTGGCCCCTATACCTGGTGGCTGTTGTCACTGGGCACTGGGTAGCTGGTGCGCATGCTACGAGATTGGGTCTGCCGTTCAAAGATTACTGTAGGAGTTTTCAGGATAAGGAAGAGGAGGAGACTCTCGAGCATTTTTTATGTCTGTTCGAATCTTTCGGATATTAGTACTGCATTCCTTGGTAGTCCGTTTCTGCATGCTATAACTGACCTAGCTGATATAAATGTCACCGGGCTTTCTTCCTTTGTGAATACGTATAGCTGGTTCTTTTCGGGACTGGGGCATTGATATGTAGCTATACTTGGTCCTTCTATGGATACCACACTGGTATTAGTATTGGATACAAGAGAGCTAGACCAGTGTCAGGCTACCTGTAACAAACTAGCTAACATACATACATCGATTTTGAAAATAGCTTTAAGGCCCTCAGAATATTTACTTGTTTTGATGATATTCAGACATTTCTTCAAACGCGGAAACAGTTTATTTTTTATTTGAGACCAGTATTTGAGGCCTATATATGAAGTGTATTGTCCTGGTACAAGGAAAATGGTATGTAGGAAATAATATAGGAGGAGTGGTGTTTATGGACGTTTAATTGAAATTTATTTATGTCTTAGGTGGCTGATAAAATTTTCACTGGAAGATTGTTCCAGGGTGCGCCTAAAGAACAAATTTTTCTCTATAATGCGTTGTCAACTATAAAGAGAATCCTTCACGACATATACAAGTGATGCAGCAAAATATGTGAGTGCCAGCTTTTCCTATCCGGTAAATAATAGTAAAAAATATTTATTAGCCCGGCATGTTAACAAATTTTTAGGCGTGTCTATAGACATTTTGTTTGGCTAATTACTGTTGCCGCTTTGTGCAATAATAAAGCCTAGTGGCTATAAAAAGATAAAAAACAAAAGAAAATCAAAGCATTGACGTTAACTTAACAAGGGATCATTGATCGTATCAGTCAATAGCAATGACATTCGGATGAAGCCATAACATCACATGAAAAGTGGAAAATGGTCAGTAGACAAAAAATAAAAAAAACACCGCAGCTTAATAACGAAAAAAAGCAGAAAAATAAATACATAATAATGAAATGAAATACCAGCAGTCATCTTAGTGCATTCGAGCAACACAAAAAGAAAAAATTTAAGTCCCCTCCTCCTCAACACACTTTAAACCCACAAAAACAAAGTATTAAGAAATAAAAATGTAAAAAATGCAAAAAAATGCACTAAAAATATAAAAGGTGAGTGATCGGGTAAGATGTTAAGAAATAAGAGTTGCACACAATCTCCGCGAATGCCAAAAAAAAGAAAAAAAAAGTGTGGAAAACATATGAAAACATAAATTTACAAAATTCATATTTGTTAAGATTTTGCTGGCAGTTGTAGATTTAATAGCAGCCTTGGCTTAAAATTGGAGCGTTTTCTTATTTTTATTACAACTTTTGCCTGAACTATTTGCTCCTTTAGCCTCTTTGTTGAAAAACCGGTTGCAATGGTAACTTTTTGTTTTGTTAGTAAAGCTTAGTGTAGTGTATGCAAGCATCACCCCTGTGTCTATTGATTTCTAGCCATAATAAAAATCAAAAGTAATTATACAAAATTTATATTTTTTGTTTGTTTAATGTGTTTCCATGTTTAGAGAATTAAAATTAATTAAAAATACATTTTTATTATCCATCATAATCTTTAAGTAAAGATTCTTGAAAATTGTTTGTACGTCTGAGAAATTTAGGTCATGGTGATTTAATGCCATTTTGACATGTTGTTTTGTATCTCAATTTTCTAACAGAGAGACTAAGTTTTCTATAATCCATTGATAATTTTCTCACATTTTTAATCACAATATAAACACAAGTTAACCATGAAACACTGGGCTACAGAGAAATATTATTAGTTTTCATAATAAAAATTTTAATTAAAAAAATAATTTTTATATTAAAAAAATTTTATTAAAACTACGTTTTTTGCAATTTCGAAAGATTAAAAGTTAATTTTATGTATTTTCAATAGTGGATAAGTTGTATACTGAGATATATTAACAGCTTCAATGTGGTCATTATGCCAGAAATAGTCTACAAAATCGATGAAATCGATTGAAATCAAGTTTATCTTAAACAAGAGAGTATCATAAAAAATTCGAAGGTTAAAAAGTGGTTTAGACGGTTATCAGATAAATGTACAGAAAATATTTTACAATCGTGTGTACTAAAAATTTTGGTCTTTTAACATTGTCAGAGCAAGCATTGTCAGATCATTGTCAGATGCCCAAATTTTTAACATCTGACAACGACAACTTGTCACATAAAACATACATATGTATAATAGGACTGCTAGACTTTCTGACGAATATCTTGCAACCGTCTAAGCCGACAATATACACTGCAGTGGCATTATTCTTGTAGTTTTCAGCAAATTGCCTGGTCTGACAATTATTTGAATTGTAAAAAAAAAAAATATTCACAGTATTGGCCATTGCTGGCTATACATTTTTCCCATCTTTCAGGCAATTTGTGGATTCCATGCCAATGAAACTGTTCGTCTTTTGAAGCAAATAAATTAGTCACCGAATTTTCGACTTCTTCGTAAGAATCAAACTGCTGCTCAGTCAATGCGTGTCCCCTCGATGCAAACATAATATACGGGAATACGGCAGAATGCTTTGATTGCTGTCCTTTGTGTGCAGGTGCTTTGTCATGTTGCAAAATTACGTTGCCGTGTCTTGTGGCCCGTTCCGGTCGTTTTTCAATCAATGCATGGTTCAAATTGATTATTTGTTGTCTGTAGTGCTCTGTTTTAACGGTTTCAGTAGGTTTTAGAAGCTCGTGGTATACCACAGCATTCTGGTCCCAGACACACAGCATTGTCTTCCTGCCTAATCGATCTGGTTTTGCAGCCCATTTTTCCATTTAGGATTGATCACCATATGCCCCGATTAGCATTCGATACGATTCTGCAGCGCTTGTATTCAAAAGAAACAATTGAAATGAAAATTAATGTCTAACGCAAATCATCGTTTTCTGTTACAAAATTCTTTAACACGATGAAAAAAAATTAAGCCGCTCACATCGTATTAGTACACCTGGTATATGTATATATCCTTTCTGCATTCCCCGCTGTTTGGCTGACTCAGATAGATAACGAAACTTTAATAGATATCGTACTCCACATATACAAAATATAATATTGAATATGAATGAAAGGTGTCACGCCCACATATCCATTCTCGCCCAGTTGATGTGTATTGTTCACAACGTTGTTGGAACCTAATTTAGAAACTTCTACTATTGCTGTTCTCAAGATATACAAAAATAAACATCTAGTTTATATGGAAGGTACCACGCCCACTATCCTAATTGCGCCCAGTTTTCGTTCTCAATATATATATTAAAATCAGTAGTTACTTTGTATGGCAGGTACGATACCCACTTGTCCAATTCCGCCCACTTTTTGTCTGATAATTTGAATTTAGTATGAAATTATTCCGACCAAAATAAGAAATAAACAGTACACGTGCATCTCAAAAAAGCGAAACCACCATCATCTATGAGTGCAATAAGCACCGCGATTGCCCGCAGTCGACCATAAGTGTAACCGAAAAGTGTTTGAAGATGTAAAAGCTCAGATACGCAAGTAGGTAGTTACTAAAACAAAAATCATGTTTTATAGCCTTTTGACTACTATTTGTTTCCAGTAGCAGCATTTAACAGCATTTGCTGCTTCCAAGGCACTCTGAGCATACTCAACACCTCTTCTGAGATAACCCTTTTTTGGATTCCGGGTCACCGTGACTTCTAAGTCTCGCGAGGGATCTGCATTGGAGGTATTTCCCATTGGGTCGATGAAGAAGGCTACTATTGACTTTTACCTGAGTCGGGCGAAATGTAAGTGAAAGGCTGAGAGGTTCTGCAGGATCCAAGTTTGCCTAAGTATGATGTGAGACGAATATCATCAATGTTTTTTCTCTCTTGAGACCAGCACTCAGGGGATAACCCCTACTCATGTAGTGCATTGTGCTGGTACTAGGAAAATAGGTTGTGGGAAGAAGGACGGATAGAGTACTGTATATATAAGTGTGATTAAAATTCGCTTATATTGTAAGTGGCAGGAAAGACATTCGCAGGAAGATTGTTCCATAAACGAACTGTGCAACCAAAGAACAAATTCTCCCTATAATGCGGTGCGTGGTTCACTGGACAATCTATTACAAAGGGATGAGCTCTACCACTATATGATTACTAGGAATTAATTCCTTAATTTCTTCCCATAACATTCCATGAAGGAACATGGGGGCTTCTCTCAGTCAATGAGCTGCACCTGATTTTATTTTTAGACTTATTGAAATGGACCTACAGTTTAACGCCGGCTCCGAACGGCAAATGCATTAGAGAAGTTTTCAATAGTAGTAATACTCATAACCAGTTACTAGCTATTGTTATGAAGCAATACCCTGTTCAAAAACCGCCACCATTGAACTAGGTGGACCTTCTGGAAATCAGATGGAGTAGTAATTCCTGCACCATCTTAAAAAACTGAGGCACTTGAATGTTTCTTTCGACACTCGAAATATGTGATCGTTCCAACGAGAACAAAACATCAAGAGCATCTGATTCCTCAATCTCTACAATCTCTCTTTCTGTGCGTCAGAAAACAACACTCAGAGATTTTCGACAGGTCGCTTTTAAGCGTGTTGTTCATACTCCGCCTTTTCGTCCCAATCTCTAAAAGGTTCGGCCTACGATCAAAAGAATATGAATGACAAATTGTGCTGTCATCTGCAAAAGAGTAGATAAGAAATATCAGAAAAGTCGTTAAGAAATATCAGAAATAGAGTTGGAAAAGGAACAGAACAGGTCATGGTAGAAAGGATCTATCTAAACTATTGGTTGTGCTACCAGGCATAGGCCCACTGGAAACCATGAGCATTTTCTATGTAGATGTAGGGCACTAATGAAGCGTCGCCGTAAGGCCTTTGGCGATTGGTTCTTACACGACATCACCGCGAGAGATATTCTATATTGGACCAGGTGATCTCCTCAGCTATCTTAAACTGACGGAGTGGTTGTGGCAATCATCAAAACGGTGTGTGAGGGCACTACTTGACTATCGTATATGAAGTAGCTATGCATGGCCACGTGAACCAAGCAAGCAACCAAGCAAGTTTCCAATTTGAATATACGGTTACCAGATAAACAATTTTGGTTAAACAGAGAGGTTATCACCGAAGTAAATGCCTTTTTAGTAGACCTAAGAAATTGTAATAGTTGGAGGAAGTACAAAATCTTTAAGAAGAGTAGTTTTGCCAAAGAAGGTATTTTTTATATCAAGTTTTCAAACCGACTTCGTTAATTAAAGCAAGCAGAGGCCTTATACTGAAGAATTAATGAATAAAACAACAAGCTTGTCTTATAAACATCCTAAGCAATTTTCGTTATTTTTATTAATTAAAAGTTACTTTCTTAGGAGCATGAATATAGTTTTTTTTTAACTTTCTTGTTAGCCAGTGTTAATTTCATTTATTTTTACTTTTAAGTGCATAAAATGCTGTTTTTTTAGTGTTGTTGTTGTTGTCGTTGGTCTCTTAATATAAATGTTAATGATGATTTTCTGATTCCTATTTATTTATTTATTTATTTTAATTTTTTCTATTTTGCAAATTGCATACAAGCAGCAGTTGCCATTTTAAATTTATTATCTTCCGTTTGCAAAAATGGCATTAAAAACTAGTTTTTCAAAAAAATCTCTTGGGGCTTAGCCATACTATTCGATATTTATTGGTATATTTGTAGTTCCATTTATAAGTATGTTGCCCTGTATATACAAAATATTTGTGTATTAATTTATTTTAAATTATTGTTGGTTTGGTTATTTTTACATGTATTTTTGTTAAGAGGACAGGAATTGCTCTAATTTGAATGTTAATGAATATTTAAAACTATCATATGATAATGTCGTTTTTCTTTTGCAAAAAAAGGAAGGCAGACTTCCTGCATGAAATAACATTATATAAGATTATAAGTATTTTTTAATTAAATTTTTTAAATTTCTTGTTTTAATTAAAGAAAAAACAAAAGTATGATGAATGCTCGAATTGAATGTGAGCAAAATTTTAGGAGAATTTAAAATACGACTCGTGAAAAGAATCAAAAACAAAAGAATTTAAAAATAAAATACGGAACGCAAACCAAGTCGAAAAGCATCACAACGAGTTGAAAACGAACAATTCTTTTTAGTAAACGTTGTATGTGTAATGTAAAACATGCATGTGTGTGACACTTATTGATCACACACTCAATATACAGTTTGTAAAAAAAATCTTTTCAAAGCAGAAAAAAAGTTAAAATCGTATTTTCATTTGAGAATACCAACAACAAATTATTAACATGTTTTTTTTTAACACATCTCGTTACTGTACCTCTTAAGGACTTCGAAACGTCTTCATACGTGTTCAGCGCGGGAAATGAGCTTCTACGCGGCCCTCAAAACATATCAGGCAATTTTCTAGCTGATTTGTCTTTAAAACAGTGATGTGCAAAAGTAAAAATTTAGTTGTGTAAGTGAGAACATGGAAATTACTCTTCCAGAGAGAGTAAAGTTGATGTTTAAAATTTTTTTTTTAAATCAACATACATCCACTGCACATGTACACTTGTCGCTGTTAAAGTGACACCTAAAAGCAAGAGCGTAAGAAACTTTTTAAAATTATTTGCCTGTGCCTTAAAAACATGTGCATACGTCGCTGTCTCATTGACGACTGACGTGTGAGTGATCGGGGAAAAAAGTCCCATGAAAAGCTCATGACTGCTTTAAAACAATGTTTAAAGAAATGTTACCATTTCAATATTTGTTGGCGTTGTAATATATGTGGGTCTATTTTAAAACTTTTGACATCTCGATGTCCTTAAGAGGTACAGTAACGGGATGTGTCCAAGAAAATAAACATGTTAAGAATTTGTTGTTTGAATTCTCAAATGAAAAAAAGACTTTAATTTCTTTTTCTACTTTGAAAACATTTTTGTTTACAAACTGTACATACATGCGCACATACATATTGCTTGATATTACCCGCTTGAAGACGACATTCGATAATAACATCAATTTCGAACGTTTGGCAAACATTTATCTAAAAAAAATATATTCGGAAACGGTTATTGGAAGCGAAATGAAAAAGAACTCATAGAGTTCACCAGTCGCTCAGTTTGTGCCAGCAAATCTTGCGATCTCGAATGCTTGTCTGTAATATCAACAGCAAAACTTTAGCGAACCTTAATCTACATCGAATAAATTTGCTTTGCTCTTTTCTGTTTGTGCGTTACTTTTGCTTTTGCTTTTTTTCGTCGATCAATGCTAAAAACGAGAGAATTTTACTTGTTTCTTTAAAGAAACAAGAGAACAAATATAAAAATACAATAGAAGAATGTCAGCCTACACCCGATAGGAGTGTTCATTCGTCGCTGTTTCAGTGACGACTAAAAGCAATAACATAAGAATGTATGTGAATTGAGAGGAGCAAAAGTCTTATAAAATGAGTAGCTATGTTCTATGCTTTGTGAAGCACTTTTGTTCTGCAAAAACAAATATTTTTGCTTAGAAAATTCTTTGCTAATAGCGAACAATCGATTACTGCGAATCCTAGGTCAAACAGGTACGCATTAAATCTTACACGATCAACATGCATGAAATGAATTGTTCGTTTTCAATTCTGTTTTGCTTATTTTTAATGCGTTTAAAGTATAAAATTTAAAAATTTTTAATTTTTTCCTAATTTTAAATTTTTGCTCAGGAGTCGAGCAAAAAATATTTCAAGCAAAAAATATGATTGGAGCTTACGAATTAAAAAATTACACTTCCGAACACGAGTCAGAAAACGAGCCAACCATATAAAATTCTGCTCACGAGTCGAATTTTTACGTACCATGGATGAAAACGCATGCATTTGATGAGTGTCTGCATGTAATTGTTACCCAGTGCAAAGCAATAATATATCATTGTTAGCCTTTCTAAAACTAAAAATTTTTTTTACCAAAACACATAAATCAAACATTGTCTTATTTATTGCAAATTAAAGGTGTAACAAATATTCTATTCTTTTGTGGCTTTAAGAGAAAAATAAACAAATAAACTGGGTTAGTAGAGCTGAACGATTTTCCTTTTTAAAATCAACATTTACATACTCGTACCTGTTTCTGGATAAACGTCAATTATCTATGAAAATATTCTATAAAAATATGTGCATCAGCATATAGGTAAGCAAAGAGGCAGTCAAGCAGTCAACCATAGTCAAATAGACACTCATTCAGAACTGATGTTATTAAGAAAATCACCAATGCAATGTGCTATGTATAAACATACTCGTAACATGGAATAGAATCTTTAAAGAAAGTCTTTAAAAAGACAGGATGTGATTGATAACACATATGCTGATATATTGTGCATTCTATGCAGCATAGTATGTTATTATTTTTTTTAAATAAAAAAATTTTTAATTTGTATCAAATCATAGACAAACGCCTCTGATTAGTGTTGATCATATTTAAGTCACCGATTACATTATCAAGTTTCTTAATTCACTTTAATTAACATAGAAATCGTAAAAGAAAATCTCAAATTGCAATATTGTTAAAGACGGTAATTTGTTGAAGAAATTCTTTATATTGGTATACAATAATATTAACCCGTAATAATAATTGTCTTCACATGTGATATTGATTGTTTTAGAACAGATACCATTTTCTTTTAAATAATAAAAAAAAAATTATTTTTTTAATGGTAATTTCATTATTTTAGCCTTATTAGCATTAGCACAACTAAAATACTTTTTACTTTTTCTTTTCATTAAATTTTTCTTAAATTTCATCAAATTGCCTTTGATTACATCTCATGACTACCTGTTCATGCATACTAAACTGCCATTTAAATTTTATAATTTTTTGACACTGATTGAATGAAGAATTTGGGGCTTTATTTGGTATAGTTGACTTAAAAATTTGTTTATTATAGCCATTAATAGGCTTTTATTACAATAATAATTGCAAAAAAACAAACACAAAATTAAACATTGATTTAGATCAACAAACAGATTTTAAATATTTTTGGTAATTTCAACTTTCAATCGTATAAACTACACATCATAGATTTAAATCGACCTCTTTATACCTTATACTGTAAAAAAAAAGCATTAAACACATTCACCACAGCGGGCTACACAACTTTACAGCAACGAATGCAGTTGGCTGCATTAGCCACCGTGTTGTCGGCTACATAAATATTTTAAAGAGAAGGAGCAAATTGATAAAGAAATGTTTGTTGGAGAAATATACATTTCATTGGTGTCACTTTCCAGCTTTTCTCATTCCCAACCTGGTTGTCTATGCTGCTAGCTGTGATCACTTTAACATAATTGTTTTCACATAAACGTCTGTAATTTTAATAGCATCCAGTCGATAGCTTGCTGCGGGGAATGCGTTAAATGCTTAAAAAGAAGCAAGAATATTATATTAAGCCAATAAAAATATTCCACGCCACAGTGTACTTTGCAGTATCATGATTTGGGCAACCTAAAATATGCTCCAAAACAGTGTTTTACATGCATAAAATATGCAGTAAAAATCTGAAAATATGATCTAAAAATTTAAAAAAAAACAACCAAACATTGACTTCAATTTTCAAATGAAAAGCGTTGTTGTAATCGAAGATGGATCGCTTGGTTTATAACCGTTAAATGCTATATGGTCAGTTTAAGATTGTGTTGATTATTGGAGGAACATAAAAACAATACAATCTGAAAATGTGGATAACAAGTCCTCAAAGTTATATTTTAAAATTTAGTTTGAAGCAGATACCTTAATATCTGCTGTTAGACATAGGCATATACATTTTACTATTTCATATCCTCCGTCTTGAAATTTGCAGTAATCAATACCATTTCACGGCAATGGAAGTTTTGGGCATTTATTTTAAAACTTCAACTCTATTTGGAGCTTGCAAGAATACTGTTTACATTTCCGTATTGATCTCTAATACGTTCGAATAAACGATGCGACCCAAGAGCCATGCATGTAACATGTGTTAGTTTATGGTAAAGCACCCTTATATCTTAATATATATGGCGCGGCGAGTGTCTAATATAGAATATATACGACCGTATTCATAATTAAAATCTAGCAGTTATCTAGCAAAGTTATGATTTTTAACACACTTGCTGCTGTGCTCGCTTGCTAAACTTCTTTGGATCATATATGGTCTCAATTGAACTTCAGCAGGTTACAAAGTCCCGGACCTAACAAGGAGAACACTTGTTTTGTTTATAATTAGCTTTATTCGTCAAAGTAATCTCCATCAAGGGCAAAGTAATCATTCCAGCGCCGCTTTAACATTTCAATACCACTTTTGTAGAAAGATTTATCTTTTGTCTCAAAATAGGCCTCAGTTTCAGCGATAAATCTCTTCATTCGTGCGAAATTTCTTACCGGCGAGCATTTATTGAGGTCTGCAAGCAGCCAGTGGTCGCTGGGAGCCAACTATGGCGAATACGATGGATGTGAGAGCGATTCGAAGTGCAATTCATGTAGTTTTGTCATTGTTTTGATTGATTTGTTTTTGGTCAATAGTGAGCAAACGCGGCATCCGTTCTCAACAGAGCTTTCTCATAGTCAAATGCTCATGCAATATGAAGCCAACACGTTCTTTTAATATATTTATGATATCAGCTAAATATCAGGGAAATTTCTTACCGGCGAGCATTTATTGAGGTCTGCAAGCAGGTAGTGGTCCCTGGGAGCCAACTATGGCGAATACGATGAATGTGGGAGCAATTCGAAGTTCAATTCATGTAGTTTTGTCATTGTTTTGATTGATTTGTTTTTGGTCATCAGTAGTGGCAAACGCGGCATCCACTCTGAACAGAGCTTTCTCATAGTCAACTGATCATGCAATATAAAGCTAACACGTTCTTTTAATATCTTTATGATATCAGCTAACTTACGCAACCTCGCTTTGCGATCATTCAAAACCATTTTAGGGATCTTTTTATTTGGACTTTCCATGCGTTCTGCAACATTGGTGTCCCTACTACAGATTCAGGCAAAAAGCTGCTCCTCTCATACGTACGTACTCACACGAATAGGCAAGAAATAAACAAAGAGAAGTAAAGAGAAAACAAGTGGAAAAATACAATGCAAAGTGGCCTGAGTGAGAGACTCTCAGAGAGAATTGTAATTATAAAACGTATTGTTGTATATAAATATTAGTTTGTCTGCCGTTTGAAAGCAGCAAAACTAACGTTTTATTGTTGTTTCTGATGAAGCGGAGTCCCCGTAACACATTTCCAACCATTGGTTGGCTTGAAAGGTACTTTTTCTCATTAAGAATCAATGTAGAATTAAAACACAAAATTTTTTCTGATCCATTGTTCTGAAAATAGCGAAAGTAGCGTCACTCTTAGCACAATAACTCACAAGCTAATTAATAGAATATCATGAAATTTTAACAGCTGTCGTTTGAAGGTTAACATTAACTGAAAAAGAGGTGAATGCAATAAAACTAGCGCCAACGGGACTTTCCAGCCCATGTGTTATAATCAAACTTGCACAGCTATAGACTTCCAGCTTCACATATGAACAGTTTTTATGTCTAAAATTGCTATTTTAATTATTATTTTTTTCATTACAACTATTTTCCTAATTTCTTTATAATTTTTTACGTTTAAATTTTCTATAAAATTTTTATATTTTATATAATAGCATTCATTTATTGTTATTTGTTGGAATTTATAATTTTTATTATTAAATTATATTTCTTTTTTATTTTCTTTTTGTTTATATTTTGGTTTTAGCAAAAGTTTGCATGTCTTTCGTAATTCTTCAGTGAAGCAAAAATTTCTCGCTAACAATGAACATGAAGAGGATGATGATGAAGATGGATCGCTTGGTTTATAACCGTTAAATGCTATATGGTCAGTTCAAGATTGTGTTAATTGTTGGTGGAACATAAAAACAATACATTTTTGTTCGTTTGTTTGTTTTAAAAACAAACAAAAAACAAAAAATTAGAACAATTGTGGAGAAAAATACAGAAAAAGAAAAAGAATTTTACTAATCGCAACAGCATTAGAGGCTACATATGAGTAAAAGTCTGTAAATCAATTTTAATGGCAAAGAAATCAAATGAAATTGCTTAAGATTCATGTGCAAACTGCTTTCAAATCCAATAGTTATGATTCTTCATTTTTGTATAAAAGAAAATAATTTATTGAAAGGTTTGGTAACAAAAATTTATTAATTTTTGACATTTTTCTTTACTACAAATATGTATTACTTTTCCGCTTTTTATCTCTCTCTATCTTTCTCTTACCAAAGCTTGACCAAGTTTCAATATTCTTTCAAGTAATAAAATATTCCGACATCTGTTAAATTATAAGCTTTTAACCACTAAAACACAAGCTGCACTATGGGTTAGTGTATATAAAATAGAAATGTTTATGATTTCTAAGACAATATGCTGAGTTTGGATTAAATTACCAAATTACTTGTATTGAGTTTTATTGGATAACAAGTTTTATTATTCATTTAAAAGCCACAGCTATTGCATGTCAATTAAATTAACGTTTGCAAAAAAAAGAAATAATAAAAGAATACTTTTTTATATTTTTCAGTTTATTTCCTCTTCTTTTATTTTAAAGCTTATTATAGCAGTAGACCAGTTACTGGAATTACATCTAAAATTTTGTAATTGAGTAAGTGAAATTTAAGCTCTATTATTTTGCCATAATTGCATGGTATGATAATTCAAATATAACCGCTAATTTTAAAATTGTTTCATATGGGAACATACACCTGATAAAACACAGAATCAAATAGAAAATTAAACCAGGCCGGGAGTATGGAGAGAGAATGGTAACATAATTCACGTTTTCATTAATTTCGTGAGTTTTTGTAGTCGCTGTTACCGCGGTAATTTTAAAGATAATGACAAATCATTGAATTCAAAGAACGGCTTGATTAATTATTTTAATAAAAAAAAACTTCAGACGATACAGGGCTATCGAAAAATGAAGGTACGCGTGGAGCTTAAGGTCGTTGGTATCTGAACGGAGCACACAGAGAGAAAAATCACATTTAAAAATCGAAGTGAAGCGTTGTAAAATTTAAATTTTACAACTTGAATTTTTTGAACGTTAATTCAACTTTGAAAGTTTAAAACAACATTTGTGTTGTTAATTTGAAAATATTTAACATTGAATTAAACATAAAAATGTTCGATTTCTGAATTAGTTTAATATCAAAGATAACAACCACAAGTTGAAAATGTTTCAATGTCGATTTTAAAATGACAAAAAATTATATTATTAATTATTTTATATTTAAAATCGTACGTTTTCTAATTAACGAAGTACATTTTCGAATCAATGTGAACAAATTTTTGAAATCATAATGTACGTTGTAAAGTTGCTTTTTTCAAATAAATTGTTTAATTTACAATTTCCCACCTTGGCTAGTTTTCATAGTTGTTTTTGTTGATTTAATGTTGTTTCAGTTGGATTCTTGCTTATTTTTTGCAGATGCTACACATCTTACAAAAATATTTGAATATGACAAATCTATGTGCTCGATTAGTAACCAAATCGCCTACCTTTTACCACTTCAAAGCAGAGTTTGGCAATGATCAGACAAAAACGAGATGAATTTTTGCGGCGTTTTGTAACTGCGAACGAAACACGAAACCATCGTAAGATACCAAAGTCCAAACAATAATCAAAATAGTAGATTTCTTCGAGTGAATGTGAACAAAAAAAGCTAAAGATGTTTTTTTTAATCCACGTGATGACACTTTCTACTAAAAGATTCTATTGAAAAGATTCAATATTGTTTTGGCGCATCACTAAGTAACTCAGCAGCAAGGGCTTCATAAGTTGCAAACCACTCCAGAAAAATAATGAAGAGATGGCGACCACCAAAAGAGATCTGCTAGAGGCTTGGGAGGAATACTACTCCTCCCTGTTATCAAATAGAATGGGCGTGTTCTTGTGACTGAATAATATACCACATATACAGGAAATTACCGACTCCATCAATTTTCTTAGAAACAGCAAAGCTTAAGGTTTGGACGATATTAGCTACTATCTATCTATGTGATGAATTAAAAGAGTGTTTGGTTATAAATATTCCAAAAAAACTCTTCGCCAATATGGTCAGTGATCAAATTGTAGGTTGAATGGCGTACACCACTTTACCTTGCTTTCATTGACTTCGAAAGAGGATGAATGCATTGACTTGCAGAGGTACTATACACGATTGCTAGCGACCTTATTAGACAAAATTATGTACTCTCTCCACTGTTGTTCAAAGCTGTCCTCGATTGTATGTTGCAACGTACTTGAATTACGCAGACGAATCTGTCTCCTTTCTTATAGGAAAAGCTGGTTTCTGTACAGGCGGAAGCATACAGAATAGGCTTAATCTGCGAAATTATGTGAATCAACGCTAATAACACAACGACCTTGGACTGCAAACAAACATTTGGGAGATGTTTTGTCTTTTTGCTATTTCGGCAGTATCCTCACTATGCCCAGCGTCTCCAGAGTTGATATGCGGCACAAATTGACCTATACGATCTATCTGTTGACCGACTGAATACTATATGACGTTTTCCACATATCTCTTCAAAAACTAAATTGAACATCTATAACGCATGTGAAAAGTCTATGTTTTTGTTTAGTTTTGACTCGCGGAATGCAGCTATAAAGGATGTTAATTCTCACACATGGGCTGAAAAGCCCCAGGGCTAACACATAAATGGCGCTAGTTTTGTTGCATTCACCTCTTTTTCAGTTAGTGCTGTTAAAATGTTGTGACATTCTACTCACTTATGTGATTTTCAGAATAATGGATCAAAAACAATTTTGTGTTTTAATTCTAAATCGCTTCTTTATGGGCAAAAATACTTTTAAAGCAAAACAATGACTTGAAGAGTGTTGTATGAGACCTTTTCTACTACATAGCGAAAGTTGTCATTAAATAGAACTCGTTTGGAAAAATCGGATGTCCAGACTTTACCTAAAAAAGACAAATTGAGGAAGAAGCTGTTTCCCACAAGCCAGATTGGATCATTGACTCTAGATAGGCGTAGATGGAATGATTTTGGGAACTTGGGAATCTGATAATATTGATTTCAAGCAAAACAATCTCATCTAGTAAAGAGAGCGGTGCTGCTTTATTAAGACAATACAAATGAATTGAATAATAAAGGGTGGTTCAAACATTTTTATATATCGGGTCCGCCATCTAACGTTTTTTTTTCAACTAGTGCTTATTTCGTGAATGGTAACACTTAGCTCATGTCTGATTTGACAGATAATTAGTTTTATCCTTCCGCTGAACGAATATCGTTGTATATACGCTTGAACAACGCTGGGAAATATTGCGACATTACTTTGAAAATCATGGTAATGTTGCAGAATGTGTTCGATGTATTCAGATGAAGCTCATTTTGATCTTGGCGGGTATGTAAACAAGCAAAATTGTCGCACTTGGGGCACAGAAAACACGCACGCATACATTGAAAAGCCGATACACCCAAGACGAGTCACTGTTTGGTGTGGATTTCGGTCCAGAGGCATAATTGGGCCATTTTTTTTCGAAAATGAGCAAGGAGTGGCCATTACAGTCAATGGCGATCATTATCGGGCCATGTTGAAAGAATTTTTGTTCACAAAAATTGAAGAGGAGGATATTAGCAACATTTGGTTTCAACAGGACGGCGCTACGTGCCACACAGCCGAAGCTACACTCGATGTTTTGCGCCCAGTTTTTGAAGATCGCATTATCAGCCGCAGAGCTGATGTCGTTTGGCCACCTCAGAGCTGCGGTTTGACACCGTTGGACTATTATTTGTGGGGTGCCGTCAAAGATCAGTGTTACGCCAACAAGCCAGAGATAATTGACGCTTTAAAGGACAATATTCGTTAAGCCATTGGTGAAATACAGCTGCACAGAATCGATAATGTGCTTAAAAATTGGACCGAACTTTTAGGCTACTGCATGGCCAGCCGAGGCAGCCATTTGAATGAAATTATTTTCCAATATTAACCGGAAGGATTGTACTTTAAATAAAAAAAGAAATTTGAAAAAATATTCAGTAGTTTTTTTTAAAACATTTTCAAAAAAAAAAGAAAACTATTTGGCGGACCCTATATTTGTTTTGTATGGAAGGAATTTTTGTAAGAAAATCAGACTTCAAACACACATACTATATACATACATATATACAAATATACATACAAACATACATTGATTTATTAAATTTTAAACAATTTATTTATAATTTAAACAATTTCGTTTATGGCCCCTACATGATAGAAAACATAAATTTATACAGCAAATAGCTGTGAATTTGTACAAAAATGAAGTATTATAGGTCAATTATACACTTATTAGCCTAAATATTAAAGACCTAACTAGACAATGGCTATGATTTTCAATAATCACTTTCTATTTTTAATATTCAATTTAAGAGCAAATGAATGGAAAATTTCCTATCGGCATAGATTTAAACTAAATTTAATTTTTTTTTAACAGATTTGTATACAAAAAGAAAAAATATATTTTTTTAATATTTTTATTTTTTATTCATAGATACCTACTCATAAAAAATTGTTTGAAAATATTTACCATATAGCGAACGATTTTTATTACGAGCTGGTTGGTTTTGTTGACTTTCTTTGTTATTTAAATACGTATATACATACTTATATATATGATTTTATTATTTTTATTTGTTTAAAGTTAAAAATTAAAAATTATTTTGTTTTTTACGACTTTAAAGGTAATCAGCACAATGCGGTCAAATGCAGTTAGACAAACGATACGAAAAATTTCACTTGAAATTTTTGAAAAATTGTGTTTTTTCTTTTATTTAATTTTCTTTTATTTATGTTTTAATTTTGAATGGCTATTGCATTTATCTATTCTTTATTATTTTCTAACATACAATATATTATATACCTATACTTTGTTTGTTTGCTTTGTCTAGTTATTGATTTTGAAAATTATGTTGATTTCAAAATTTTCTTTTTTGTTTCAAATATTTTTTTATAATTTACTTGTTGTTGTTTTTGTTGTTTTTAGTTTCCACACACACTGAAAATATATGCACAATTTACTAAATAGACCGATAAAATGCATTTTCGAAAATTATTTTAAATAACAATCATATACTTCATCCACTCATTCATTGTGCGGTTATGTTAATTATCATTATCATGATTATGATCATTATCATGATTATGATCATTATCATAAAAAATTTTAATTCTGTTGGTTTATAAAGCTTTTTTCTCTGTTGTGCTTTCTAATGGCTTTTTATTTTTTAATTTTTATTTTCTTTTTCATTATAAATAATTTGTTTTAACGTTATGTTTTCTGTTGACTGGTTTGTTCAAATTATAAAATTATTAGCATAACAAAATCAAATTAATTTCAAATACGAAGCCAATTCATTTTGCCTGTGAATGGGTCATCTTTAATACCCAACACTAAGATTTTTTTCTTTCTTAAGAGTTTTGCTGCTTGGGAACTGTTTCAAGCTTCTTTTTTTCTCTTTTCATACATTCAGTTTAGCATTGTTTATATATATAATATTATAGCTAAAATGGCACTTCATTAATTATTTGCAATATTTTTTTTATTTAAACACACTTTTTAGTTCAAGATTCTGCTAAATAATCTCTAGCCATCATCATCTAACCAACCATTCATCCATTCATTCAACAAGTAAACGCGTTTCTTTTGCCGTCCATTATACGTTAAGTTTGCAATAGAGTTTGTTTTTCGTTTTTCGTTTTTCGTTTATCGTAAATTGTTACTCTCTCTGTTGTAGCCCGTCTACTCCGTGTGTGTTGTTTATTGTTTAAGTCTCAATCGCAGACTGACTTAAGCCCAACTGTTTGCAGTTGTTTAGAGTTGAAACAAAAATTTCGATTTCTTCAATTCTACTTGTGGCTTCTTTTAGTTAAAGCAAACACTACCTTATACAAATGGCTAAGCCCGCACTTTATTTGCAGTTCTTTCTGAAAACTAAAGAAAAAATAAAGAGCAAAACCAAAAGTCAATAAATTTACTGTCATTCACTTAAAGTTCTTAAATTGCACTACAGAAGAAATAAAAGTAGAGCACTTTGTTTTTTATTTAAAGTAATCAATTTTGAACACTTTTTTTAATTTTTTTTATTAATTTCATATTTTTATTGATTTTGAAACTTTCTTTTTTACTTTTAAAAACAAAATTTTCTATTTCATTAATACAAATTTGTCACTTATAATCATCTGCTTAATTTTTCTATTTAATAACTACTTATGGACAGTGTTGACAACTAATAATATTTCGAAAAACACCACAACTGACGTTGTTTAAATACCGTGCTTTACTATTTCATTGTTTTCTGGTGTTTTTAATATCCTAACAGCCAATCGAAGCAGAGGTTTCTGTTATCAAAGAACAGTTTTCTATTATCAGACAATCTTAATGTTGGACGTTTAAGCATTTTCGTAGATAGGTAAGTGAACCACCTAAAAGTAAAACAAAAGAGCGTGAGAATTACAGCCACACTGCACACAACCATTGCAGAAAGGTACAGTAAAGTGCACCAATCATTTGACCGCCAAACATGGATATTCACAAAGAAAATGAAAAATTGGCTCCTTCTTAGAAAGGCTGCTGCACCTTCAGCAATGAGATTAAAAAGCAAACTCATGTACACCACAATGAGTTTGATAATAAAGTGATGAGGAATTCTTAGAAGTTTCAGTGTCCTGCCACTGTCATACCGAGGCCACAGCATCCTCTCTGTGCTCTCTCACAGAAGAAACTGTACATTCTCCCTTGACTACAGTCATCGAACAGCAGATATCAGAGTAGGATGTGGTAGGTAGATTCCACATCAATAGAGGCTTTAAATTTCATTTCAAAGCATGTTCCTGTGTACAGGGACTCAAGTCAAAGAAATGGTACATGTTATACCGAGGAGCTTTATCTCCTCTTTACACCGAAATTTAAAGCCGAGTTCCTACATGATTTTCTTAAACCGTGAATAAAATTCAGTGTCAGAATAGGTATATTACAAAAATTAAAATCAAAGATATCTTTATTAATAGGAATTTTGTATAGTTTACTAGAGTAACTCTTCTCGCGTTGCTAGGAGCCATTGTGTTGTGTACCTTTCAGATATATATCTCATAGGAAAGTTATGCGTACATTTTACATGGGAAAAACACATAATCAAAAATGGACAACTTATTTAAAAAATGGACAATTTATTTATATATATATATATATATATATATATATATATATATATATATATATATATATATATATATATATTTATATATATATTTATATATATATATATATATATATATATATATATATATATATATATATATATATATATATATATATATATATATATATATATATATATATATATATAAGAATAAGAATATATACATAAATAGCACTTATCCGGTGTTCTCAGTGAAATTCTTGCTTATCCAACCATTTTTCTTTCTTGGCTGATATCGATAGATAACGAAGCTTTAATTGTTATTATTTCTTTACACTTGCAAAATTCCATATTTAATATGAATTAGAGCTGCCACGCCTACTTATCCAATCTTGCCCATTTATAGACAAATAATGTGCCCTACCCAAGAAGTTGCTTAAACTAAATTTAGATACTTTTGCTATACCGTTCTCAAGATATTTAAAAATAATAGTTACTACGAATGGCAGATGTCACATCCATTTATCCAATTCCGCCCACTTTAAAACTGATGATGTTTGGGAGGTACCATGTCCACTTGACTGATGATTTTTCTTAACTACAAAGTCATTTAGACACAATTTAGAAACTTCCAGTTTAATCGTGGAGATAAAACGCCTAATTATCCTATTTCACCCACTTTTTGACTGATGATTTGTATTAACCGCGATGGCATTTAGACCAAGTTCAGAAACTTCTACTTTAACCGCTCTCAAGACATACAATAATCAATATTTACTTTGTATGGGAGGTACCATGCACACTTGTCCAATCCCGTTCATATTTGCTGCAGAATTTAGAGTATGTGAACTGAATCGATGTGCCAAATATTATTCAAATAGCTTTAGCAGGAGGAGAGATATAGATATGGAAGCCTCCATATTGAGCATTTTGCGAGTTTTCATTTTTCTTACACCTTCGCGTGGCAATTACGAAAAAATCACAGAAGGAAAAAATCGTTTTCAAGTTTTAAGCATCCGAACAAAATACAATAAATTTATATATATATATGGATTTACATACATTTGTATATACATATTTTGCTAGAAGAATGTAGAATTTAAATCGTTCCCAAAATACAAAACAAGGCGCTAAAAACCGTTTATAACCTCCGATTTACCCAACAGATACACTATACAGAGAAATTTGTAAAAATATTACACTTCTGAGTAAAAGAGACATTTCATATCTATGGTTAGATTCCGTTCTTCGGAGCGTTATATATAGAATACTTAAGAAGTTTTGAATAGAACAGGTAAAATCTCTGAAACTGGTAAAGAATTATAGGCGTGTAGTTTTGATGCTAAAAACAAACTCTACTCTTTATGAAATAACACATGGGCCGAAAAATGCCGGGCCAAAATCATTTCAGCGTCGCTCTAACATTTCAATACCACTTTTGTAGCACGATTTATATTTTGCCTCAAAATAAGCCTCAGTTTCAGAGATAACCTCTCTTCATTCGTGCGACATTTTTTACCGCTAGTCGCTGGGAGCCAAATTTGGCGAATACGGTGGATGTGGAATGAATTCGAAGTTCAATTCATGTAATTTTGCCATTGATTCAGAATAATCAACAAGTTCTAGTTTGTGGTCAACAATGAGCAAACGCGGCATCCAATTTGAACAGAGCTTTCTAATAAACATATGCTCATGTAACATTCTTTTGAAATCTTTATGATGTCAGCTAACTCACGCAACATCACTTTTCGATCATTCAAAACGATTTTGTGGATTTTTTTTATGTTTTCTGGTGTTACCGCCTCATTTAGACGACCACTGCGTTCTGCATCATACGTTTGAAGTCAGCCAACCAACGTTTTACCGTTGTTTCTGATGAAGCGGAGTCCCCATAACACCCTTCCAGCCATTGCTTTGCTTAAACGGTATTTTTTTTTATCAAGAAACAATGTAGAATTAAAACATGAAATTGTTTTTGATTCATTGCACAGTAGTTCCAGTTAAGAGAATTCGACAGTCACAAATACTTCAACAAATACGACAACTTCTTCCCTTGGCAAGTAAAAACGTTAGAAAATAATTTGCGCAATGTATTTGATATACTCGTGAATTAAAAATAAATTTGAAAATGCTGTAAAACATTAAAAGGCAATCTATCTAGAAAATCTAAAACAGATGACGATAAAATAAATTTTTGTTTGCTTAGTTATTTCTGTTTACCGGGTCTATAAGGATCTGAAAGACCTACTAATACTCGCACCATATTTTCCTGAGTAGCGTATTAAACAGCCTAATGACCTACAGGTTTCAATTGCTTACGGATTTCAAAAACTAAGCCTACTTATATTCGCAATTAAACGCTCTAATTTAATAAATTCATAAATAGTTTGGCTACTTTATAAAACACTCCTGAACTTAAGAAATGTGGAACAATATGCAAAAAAAAAAAATGTATTTGCTTGAGAAATAGATACAGATTCCTCAAGATTACCTAAATTCCAAAGATCTATTCGTCTTCTTTCTAAATTTGATGAGAAGCCTAAAATCGCTTAATATTCGAGTTATTTACTAGGGGGCAAGTGAATAAAAGTTCAAAAAACTGATTTTTGTAAACTTTAACTAAAGTTACAATAGATTCACGATTAAATGGCACGGGGAAAAATCATTTTTTTAAATCAATATTCAGCAAACTATAACTATATGACAATAAAATTATTTTCAAGTAAAGCAAACAACTCCATCTTCAAGAATAATTTTGGTTCAAATTAATACGGAACGGCTTTCTAGGGTTTCAAGCTTGTTTATGTTGTACTTTGTTTTCGACCTTTTTGTACATTGTCAGCAGCAACCAATAATAAGCTCCTTCCTTTGAGGCTATTTTTAACGAGAACGGCGTAAATGAAACAGAAACTAATATACTGTTACGTTTTAACCTTTTTTAACGTTTGAGTTCATTTAAATTGCGTTAAAATAAACACCGTTTCTCTATTTACTTCACTATAACTTTTATACTGTTTGTCTTAATACAACACTTAATATTCGTTTATACAACACTTTTATTTCCGCTCTAACACAACTAAACGATAACTAACTGACGTGTAGGTAAAACAGCCCTTTATATATCTAATTGACTACAGGTTTGGAAGGTTCAGGAAATATCAACCATCTTCTATTTCCATATCCGTTAATTCAAATGTAACGTAAAGATGGTCGACGTGGCAGTGCTGCGAAATTGACAGGGTGACACAAAATATAAAAAAATCTCACAATGCAGTGTTGTATTTTTATTTTCGTAACAATACATTTCATTTTTATTTTTGGCATATGGCTGGAACCACAATTGTCCTGAAAATAACAAAAGTAGTGTCACTCTTAGCACAACAACTCACAAAATAATTAACAGAATATTATGATATTTTAACAGCTGTCTTTTAAAGGTTAGCACTAACTGAAAAGTAGGTGAATGCAATAAAACAAGCTCCATCTATGTGTTAGGCTCGGAACTTTCCTGCCCATGCTTCGATTAAGTATGTACAAATGTTTTACTCACAGTTTTCTTCTTCCAACAAAATTGTCGACTAGTATTTCATTCTACTCTTTGCTGATAATTGTTTTTACTAAATATAAGGGTACTGCATTGACAACACTGCTTCATATATCAGTATTTGCTCACTCTATCTCTTTTTCTTTTAGCTGTTTCATAAAACCATATTTCAAATCCAATCAATATGAGTGTTATTTTGTTGGTCATGTCAATGATTGTGTTGTATTTCGATCTTCGCTCATTAAAAACTAATGATGCCAAAGATATTAACAAGAGACACCCAGTACAACATGAAAGCGGCGTAACATATGGGTGACTCCCCACCCAAAATAAAGCCGAATTTTTTTCTATTTTTAAATTGAAAAAAATATTTTAATTTTTTACAAAAATATTTTACAAAAAAAAATTTAGGCTGTAAAAGGCATAACTGCCTATCAGACTTCAGAAAGTGTAATGCTGTAAACAAAAAGTGATATGTGTGACAGATTTTCTGACAAGTGTGTCCGATTTGTTTATTTTTTGCAAATTTTCAAAAAATTTCATATTTTCGTGAGACCAGAGTTGCTTTTTGTTAAGCATATATTTTTGTATCTTTCAATCACACATTTTGTTGTAATTTTCTTATGTAAGAAAGGAATCTATCAGATTTTAACTTGACATAGTCGCACGACTCTGTAGGATAGTCAGTCGTGAAAGCTTAAATTAATGATTAATGGTATGTATCTGCTCAATTATGGAACTACCGATATCGTTGCGTTAAATATTCCAAATGCGTAACAACATACATATTTCAACAAACTGTGTTGTTTTAGCCATTGTTCATATTTAGTTAAGTTGTTCTTGTTATTTTGCAAGCGTTTCAATCGTGTTTTTTCTTAATTTTTCTTCTTTCTTAGATAAACAATTTATAGGCAACACACAACACCACTGCCATTACCATTGCCACACAGTCAGTTATTGTTTTCTCCTGCTTAAAGAGCAACCAAAAGAGTAGCCAGCTACAGATTGTGTAGCAGCAATAAATGTATCTTTAAAGGTAAAACCATTTACCGCAAAAAAGAAGGCAAGTTAAGTACAATCAACGACAACATGAAATCGATAAACGCATGTACCTGTTTTCCAATAGAAAACAAAAAACATGTACAATGAAAAATTAACTTTAATAGCTGATAAGACTGAACTGTAAACAAAAGAGAACGACTTCACTTGAAAAAAAAAAATTTTTTTTTATTCCTATAGAGAAAAAATATGTAAAATTTTTTTTGTATGTTTGTAGCTAATGACCAAAAACTTGGTTTCCCATACCGGGAATCGAACCCGGGCCTTCTGGGTGAAAGCCAGATATCCTAGCCACTAGACCATATGGGATACGCTGGCCCACCTGCTATATATGGAATATGTTTGCAGACAATTTTTCATTATTTATCTAAGTTTGATTTTGGTTTTTGTCTTTACTATACAAGAATACATTTCATAAAACCACCGCTTAAGAGTTTCTTGGCGCTGTTTAAAAAGTAACGTTACCTAAAATACTGTTTGAAATTTAAAGTTTGTTATATACATATATGCAAAAGTTTTACAGTCCCAGTGATATACAAAAGTTTTCTTCCACCAATCTGTGTTTTCATTAATTACAAATTGTGGTCCTCATAACAGTTAGGCAAGAACATACCTAATACATATTGAAAAAAGCATGTTCATTTTGATCGTTTTCAGAACCTTCTTAGCTTGAAACGTTTCAGGACTG
>JAKWBJ010000389.1:0-40000 GCA_023159175.1 Wohlfahrtia magnifica | reverse complement strand
TAAGTCAAGAATTCGAGTTTGATATATAAAGAGTTATATTGAGAAATTTAGACAGAATACAAACAAAGTATAAAATCTTCTATTTTTATCTTATAGGTTGGTATACTAAGTATGTCGTAATTTTATATATTTTTTCAATTATGCAATATAACGAAAGATCATACGAAATCTATTTTTCGCAAAGTCAAACGTATCCCATATGGTCTAGTGGCTATGATATCTGGCTTTGACCCAGAAGATGGAAAGATTTTTTGTAGAAAAGAAGAATTATGGTTAGGCTTAATCAGTCATGTCTATGTGCGCATGCTCGTAGTGCTGGTTATATAGATAGGTAGTATATAGGTAAATCATACTGATTCTAGCAATGGGTAACACGTACAATTTTTTAAGATTTGCAACAGATTCCAATATACATATATGTACACTCAAATGTGGTATGTGTATTTTATATTTTTGATATAAGCAAAAGAGCAAGCTTGTATACCATATGGTCTAGCGGCTAGGATACCTGGCTTTCACCCAGAAGGCCCGGGTTCTATTCCCGGTATGGGAAGCCACATTTTGCAAAAGGAGAAATCTTATATTGACCATGGAAAAAGTAAAGCTTGAGGATCGCCTTAGGAGCTCAAACCGTATCCCATATGGTCTAGTGGCTAGGATATCTGGCTTTCACCCAGAAGGCCCGGGTTCGATTCCCGGTATGGGAAGCTGTATTTTGCAGAAGAAAAAACCATATATTGCCATGGAAAAAGTATAGCTTGAGGAGCACTTTGGGAGCCCATACTGGATCCCATATGGTCTAGTGGCTAGGATATCTGGCTTTCACCTAGAAGGCCCGGGTTCTATTCCCGGTATGGGAAATTGTATTTTGCAGAAGGTACACTCTTTTATTATATATGGCAAATGTGTAGCTTGAGAATCACGTTAAGAATCCACACCATATCCCATATGGTCTAGTGGCTAGGATATCTGGCTTTCACCCAGAAGGCCCGGGTTCGATTCCCGGTATGGGAAGCTATATTTTGCAGAAGAAAAAATCATATGTTGCCATGGAAAAAGTATAGCTTGAGGAGCACTTTGGGAGCTCATACTGTATCCCATATGGTCTAGTGGCTAGGATATCTGGCTTTCACCCAGAAGGCCCGGGTTCGATTCCCGGTATGGGAAGCTATATTTTATAGAAGAAAAAATCATATATTGCCATGCGAAAAAAGTATAGCTTGAGGAGCACTTTGGGAGCTCATACTGTATCCCATATGGTCTAGTGGCTAGGATATCTGGCTTTCACCCAGAAGGCCCGGGTTCGATTCCCGGTATGGGAAATTGTATTTTGCGGAAGGTACAGTCTTTTATTATATATGGCAAATGTGTAGCTTGAGAATCACGTTAAGAATGCACAGCATATCCCATATGGTCTAGTGGCTAGGATATCTGGCTTTCACCCAGAAGGCCCGGGTTCGATTCCCGGTATGGGAAATATCACGTTTTTGATATTGCAAGCAACATCACAAATACTATTAGTGCCAAAACTAAGTGGACACCCGAATTCTCTGAAATGTGGTTTATGTTTCGGTCTTTTAAACATGATAAATTTAAATAGTTTATCTTTTTTAAGACTGTAGTTACGGCCTTAAAAAATCCATAAAATCAACAAAATTCTTTCAACAACTAAAGTTATACAACAAAAACGAAAAACATTCTATTTTTTACGTGCGAAGAATAAGTATGCAAGACAAAAACAATAAAATGTGCAATAAAAAAGAATAATGTAGATATTTCTGGGAAGTGATAATATGTTTTCGATAGGTGCTATCGAGTACAGCAAGAATCTAATTTATAAATATTCGTAATACTTCTTAAATCCTAAGCTACGGGTCAAAACATAGTTTTTCGTACCTTCATGCACTTATAAGTTAGTAACTAAGCTAAGTATTACCTGATTTTAATATTCTTGGCGGATTCGGAAAGACGAAGAACAGACCTATTATACGTTACCTAGTAGACATTACTCAAGTAAACTTGAGGATTCTGTGTATATTTCATTCCATTTTTTCCATGTTCAGTGATGTTTTCGCACGCTATTTTATTTTTGGTTTTATTAAAGTGGTACGCTTAGTTTTTTTAAATCGAATGAAAATTGACGCAGTTATAGCACTTGTTGGCAAGACACCGTGCATGAATGTGATGATATTCGCTATATTCGGTTACTTGGTACAAACGTAATTTTAAAGTTGGCAATTCTTTTTGTTAAATTAGTAAATTGGTACGAACATTTAACTGAAATAATTTTAAAAATTCACGCTAGATGGCATAAAATAAGTAGAAAACAGTAAATAAGCAATTGTCTCACGTATCCCATATGGTCTAGTGGCTAGGATATCTGGCTTTCACCCAGAAGGCCCGGGTTCGACTCCCGGTATGGGAAATTTTTTTTAAAGGTAAAATATTTTTTTCATCTACTTTCTATTTAAACTTAAATGCTTTTAAGTGTGAATACGAGAACATTTATAATTAAAACATTTTGATTAAGAGGCTAACAAGTATGCCAAACTCTTTTGACCTAAGTTTTATAAAAATTAGAGATGACACTGATTTTGAAATAATACAAATGGCAATAGAAACAGAATTACCTTCAATTTGAGTGATTCTCCCTCAAGATTTTGTATGCAAATTTATGTAGTTAATTTCACAATCGTGGTTGGTATTATGAATGAGAGAGCGAATGACGTAAAAATGGTGTCGTGCGAACATAGCATCATCATATGCAATGTTGATGTGATTATCTGCTTTAAAAAGCGCCCGTTTATTTATTTTCGAGTAAGTAGTGTATTTCGAATTCGTCTATAACTGTTTTTTTTTTGCCTTGGCTATAAATATTTTATTTCCCTTCGCCTTTTGCGCATTACTATGAACTTTTCTTTTGTTTTTAACCATTGTCCGAATTATTTTAATTGCAATTTTTTATTCCACAACTCTTAACAGTTGTGACACTTTTTTGTACTGTTTTTCATTCGACTGAAATTGTTTTGTGCCCGGTTACTTTCTTGTAACTTCTTGCGAGTGGCAAAGGATTTCGTAGTAATGGAAAAAGATTGTCTTCGAAATGAAGAAGTTTCAGTATTATTTGTATTGGCCTTTGCTTTGTGGAGTTAAAGGATCTCAAGTAGAATATTAGTTTTCTTGTTAGTCTTCCACTCCATCTTTACATCTGTATCTTACGACTTTGGTTTTTTAGTTTTTCATTTGTTTTCGGATGATAAACTGCTTGAGCAACTTTTTAGTTTCACACTAAAGGATTTGGTCAAATAATGGAGTTTCTTAAGTTTTGCGACAGTTTAACAAACAAATATGGATTTTAGTCTTGTCTCTACTGTCCTTTGTTAAGAGTGTGACTTTGTAGTGATAGCAGTGCACATGGCCAAGTGTTGCAAGTGGACAAAGTGCATTTTTAATTTTTCTTTTTTCACTCTTGAGTTTTTAAATATAGCAGTTGGCCACATTGTTTGTTGCACGACCATGAAGTGCGGATTGTTGTCAAAGAGATCAAATGTTTCGTAAAATAAAGGGATGGTTTTTTTCTTTGTTGGAAAAAGAAGCGATTTAATAATATAAAAGAAATGTGTTTTTTTATTTAGAAGTTAGTTTTGATAACCATTTTAAGAGAGGAGGTTAATTAAACATTTCATTTTATTTCAATTTAATTTTTTTTGCTGAACCCCTATATTCATATTACAAAGTACAACGGTTTCTGCGAAAAGGCTTATTTTCCAGTAAAAAATCTAAAAAAGTTGTACAGCCCAAGAAATTCTTTCTCTACTTAAACAGTAAACTAATTTTCTATTGAAATAGGCAAGATATTTATATGTCGCAGACTACGGCGCGTGGAGCTATGGCTTTGAGCAGTAAGAGTTTTTGAGCGTTTGATAAATGGGTATACTAGTTTATTTCCTGAAAGAAGATATTATTACTTATGAACCTTAGGACCTTCATATTTAATTCACATTCTTTCGATTCTAAAGCTTCAAAAATTGTTGCGAAAAGTTGAAGTATAACTGAAAAATTCACACAGTGGCGGGGAAATGACATTTGATGACCTATTACATTTTGGGTTTGAGATAATGGGACTAAGTGGTGTCAGCATTGGGTGAATAAGAAAAAATTTTCTTCAATATGTGTTAAAAGATTTACTTCTGGTACTCTTCAGTACAGAGAACTAAGGTTTTTGCCTAAGTTTGAAAGTGGCGTTTTGGGAAGTACACTTGGTGGTTTGTCGCACGGACAGTTATTACTTTCGTATTGCAAATAATGCTGTCGATGCAGCGAAATGTGCAGCGAAAATTCAGATAGTCCTCAATTATTCCTCTAGGGAGCATATTTTGACTTTCCACAAAGCACATCCATTGCTTTGTTTCAGTTTCTTTAAGCAATTTAATCTTTCAAGCTAAGTAGATGATTATGAAGCCATTGTAGCTTCCTCTATATGATTTGGCTTAGAGGTGAAAATCCTTGCTAATTTTGGTGGTGATCTTTACTTTAGCATTGTAATTTTTCAAAGTAAGTGACGTGTTTTTCCATTATTCGTCTGATGTTTATATTCGAAACCACAATTAAATTTTTCTTCGTTATGTCCTCTGCTGGAGCTCCAACCTACGTCGTTTTCGCTATTATGCGTGTGCTCTTATCTCTACACCACGCGACCTCAAGCAAGAAGAGGATATTATATAGGGTGGGCCATTTCAAAGTTTAAATTTAAAAATGCAATAAAACACAAACTGTTTGATAGATAGCCCACTCTATATTTATGGTATAGCATTGAATTGTGCAACTCGAGTATCTCTTACAGTAAAGACTATAAGAGATGCTTGTTTTAATGCCCGCAGGAGAGAACGCTGTACTATTGTGTTTACCTTTATACGAAATTTGCCAAAAATAACAGACAGTTTTGATTGGAAGCAAAAGCAATTGATGGATTTTAAAACAATTATGTCTTCCAATTGTGTATCTTGTATTTCTGGAAAGTTCACCTATTTTTTAGAACGATGAAAAAAAAAAAAACGATAGTCACTACAAACGTAAACATAAATTCGGCTTGCATTTAATATTACTACAGGATGGTGTAGAAAATATATGTGTATGTGTATATAAGACACGCACCTTACTAGGCTCGACTCCTCTGGCGATATGGTCGCCGCTTACGCGGATGATATCGCCATTGCAGTGTCTGGCATTTACCCACAGACACTGTCGGACAAGCTCAATTTTTCCTTGAGGATTGTATCTGAGTGGTGTAGGGAGTTTGGACTTAACGTGAACCCTTGTAAGTCCGATACAATGCTCCTTACTAAGAGGTATAAGATACCTCACTTTGGGAATAGGCTAACCTTGGATAATACTGTTAAATATCTGCTGCAAATGAGCAGTGGGTGCGAAATGGGGTCTCAGTCCAAGCGCTATTCGCTGGATTTTTTCAGCGGTTATTGAAGTGAATCTTTTATATGGACTGCCCTCGATAAAGATTGCAATGTCAGACACTTTGATAAGGTCAGCAGATCTGCTGCAATCCAGATATCAGGTGCGTTAAGTACCAGCCTTACATGAGCTTTTTTTGTGATGCTTAAATGGCTCCCTTCCTGGACACTTGTCGGGCAATGAGCTAAACTTGTAGCAGTGAGACTGAACGGGCATATTATCCCCTCGGAACACTTCTCTATTATAAATGAGGAACCCTTGATGCTGGGTAATATCGAATACGCCTCGTTGGGACCTGTACTGTATGGCAGATTCCGTGCCATTTTTCCTAGTAGGGAGAATTGGGCCTCTGGCTCTATCATCCCCAGTGATTCAGTGGATGTTTTCTATATGCACTGTTCCAGACTAGAACAGGGTGGGCAGTGAAATTTTATCAGAGAGGCTCAACCTTAGTGTTTCTCTTCGCCTTCCGGACTACTGCAGTGTGTTTCAGGCAGAAGTGGTTCCATGCTGCAGAGTATATATTTGTTCTGTTAGCCAGGCGGCAATCAGATCTTTTTCGGATATGACCTTCAACTTTTAGCTCGTCAGCGACTGCCATGATTCTATTTTGGAATTACTACGACAGTTTTGTGTGCATCTCGTCTGGATTCTTGGTCATTGGGACATCCCAAATAACTGGGCTGATAATGTGCTCACTAGGGCGGCCACTCTTCTTCCGGACATTCATATTCACGTGAGGGTGCCTCTTACCACTGTTAAGCGATCAAGCGGAAGTATATGTTGTACACTGATAAAGCCTGATGGAAGGCGACTTTTGATTTTTTGCCAAACTCGCGTGGTACAGGTTGACTATGAAGCATTCCAATCAACTGTTCAAACTGGACCGTCGAAGTATCTCCTCTATTGTATCCATCCTCACGGGCCATTGCGTCATGGGTAGGCACGCACAAAGGCTGCGCTTACCTGAAAATGACATTTTGTGGTGCCTGTAAATTAGCTGAGGAGGAAAGGACCGTGGTTAACTTTATTTGCCAGTGTCCGTCTCTCAAACTGGGCTTTCATTTTCTCGTTGGCTTATCGGAGCTATCGATACTTGACATCAGATTAATAGCCAGGTTCATTAGACGGTCGTTCTGGTTTCTGATCTAACTTAGGGAGGTGCTTCTGTGCGGTGTCTCTGTTTGAACACCAAGATTTTGGTAAATAGAATGAGGACAACAACGCATTATGTGGTTTCACAACGGGCTGCTATGCTTGCTCAAGTATGCTTTGTTTTGCGAGGCTGCCACTACCTCCTAACCTAACATATATATATTAAGAGCTTTAATTTCCAATTATTTTTCTGTTTTGGTTTGTATTTGTTTTATAGAAGAGAGAGAGAGAGAGAGTTGGAGTCCATACAATATTTTTCTTTGAATTTACTGAGGCTAAGATTTGTAAATCTATTTTCTTTTCAAATATTTCCTTAATAATTTATTTAATATTTAATTATATCCCTTTTGTTGTACTATTTCGAAATGCACAATTTTATGCAATTTTTTAGTTCTTCGAACCAAATAGAACCCCATTAAAATAGAGAAAAAGAGAGAAAGATTTTTATGTTCATTATAATTGTGGTAAAGTTTGGATAAAATTAAAAAAAAAACTAAAGAGAAACAGAATCAAATTCTAAAGCAAAAAATTAGAGTTTAATTGAAAAAGTTTCAGAGTAAAATGTTCCACTGATTTTAATTGAATTCTTTTCCATTTTTTACTTTTTTTCTTGTTTCGAAAAAACAAGTATCCAACTACGTATACAATCAGTATAATAATGATGATGATAATGATGAGGATGAAAAGGAGAATGATGCAAGAATTGTAGCCATTGGTAATAATGCCAATGATAGTTGCAGCACAGCAAGAATGATAAGACAAAAAATTTTTTGGAAATAAAATTTATGGAGATTTTTTTTTTTTCAGAATACCAAAGACAAATGAATTTTGAGAAAAATTGAGACAAGACAGAAACATTTCTAACGCTAAAGAATTAAACATATAACCGACAGCAAGCAGCCGACTGCAAAATGTCATAACTATAACTACTACCTTGATCAAAAAGTTTATGGAATTTATTCAAAAAATTACAAATATAAGTTTATTCATCTAAATCTATATTGTCCCCTTGAAAGTAATCCCCATCGACTGCAACACACTTATGCCAGCGCTTGATCCAATACTCGAAGTATTTTTAAAATTCGGTTTTCGGTATGTCCATCATCTCGGTTGTTGAAACGCGTTCTCTGTAATGGTTTTTTAACTCGATTGAACGGAGAGAAGTCACAGGAAACCAAGTCATGGTGCAAAATCCACGACTTTTTGCCCACGATTCTAGTTTCTTTCGGCGAATTGCTTCATCCAGGCTTCTCATAAAGCCAAAATAATGCTCTTTGTTTACTGTCTGGCCTTCTGGAAAAAATTCATGAAGCACTACACCCTTGTAATCCATTAAAACCGTGAGGATTGTCTTCTTTATTGACTGAAAAAGACGTGTTTTTTGATCTTGGCTCATTTGGTAAACGCCATTCACTTGCCTGATGTCCGGATTGCATCTCTTCTCTGGTAATGATGCTTTTGATAAATGTGGGATCAGATTCAGCCTCGTAAATTAGGTCTTTTGCGGACTTAATATGGTTTCTTTTTTGCATGAGATTGAGGTCTTTTGGCACCAACTTTGCTGCTACACTACGGAAACCCAAATTATTAACTAAAATGTCCTTGACAGATCCATAGGCAATAATCAAGTCCTCCGCTATCACTCTGATGCTTAAAATGTAATTATTAATGTTTTCGTCGTCGCCACTGCGTTCATCGTCGATTGACTCACGACCACTTTAGAACCGCTCGTGCCACTGGTAAACGACCATTTTCTTTAGAGAATCGTTGCCGCAACACTTTCCCAACGTTGGCGCACTTTTAAATGCGATTTTTACGCAAAATTGAATACAAGTTCGTTATTGCAAATTTAAATCCATTTTTGAAAAAAATCGCCAATACACATAGAAGTAGATGTACTCTTGGCTACGTAGCTTTTGCAAATGTGTAGCTATGAAGCTAAGATTTAGCGGGAATATAAATAACAGACGTACCACCTTAAAAAAACTCAAATCGAAACGATGGGACCGCCACACGGAGGTTATTCCGAGAACTTTTAGATCGAGGTGGTATACGTTTATATGAAAACAATTATTTTAAAGGCAGCACAGCAAAATGCTAGACAACAACCTTTGCTGCTGCTGCTAAGCATAAAGTAATTGCTATTTTTTAAGCAGCAAAACAAAAAATAGTGATATCAATACAATATAAAATTTTAAGTAAAAGCAGCGTAAAGATGTTTTTTTTTTTAATTTATCAGAAAACAACGGTATAAAATGAATATAATGTATCAACATTTATGTTAATAATTAAAAAGTTTTAAACACATAATTCCATTAATTTTTACATTTCTGAGTAATATTTAAAAAAAGCGATTTTAATTTGATGGATTTGTAAAGCTTGGCTGTCACCTCTGAAAAATATTTTCTTGACAAATAAAACAGATGACAATGAAACCTAATTCTTTTGCAGCTGCTGCTTTCAAAATATTTATGAAGTCGATAGTATAGCAGCAAATGCTGCCAACAACAACTTAGTGCTTGCTTTCATGCTGCTTGCTGTCGTCTATGTATTTAAAGCATAATACACAAAATTAATAGAAATTCTTAGTAAATAATTTTTTTAAACAAAAAGAATATTTTACATTTAAATTTAAATTAATTTGGCAACCATTTTGATATGAAAACAACATTTAAATAATTTTTAATTTATCATTTTACAGTCTTTTCATTTTAATGTTTTCTTAAAGAGTATCTCTTTAAATTTTTAATTATTCATACAGTTTTTAAATATTTTCAGCAAAACCTTCTTTTATTTATGCATTAACATGTGTGGTGCGTCTGTTGGTTTATGATGAAATCCATTTTAATTTAAAGTTTATAGCTTAACATGTCCTTAAAATGATTTTGTGTAAATACTAAACATTTCCTTATACAAATAGAAATATCCTTTGTCCTTATATGTCAGCTTAGTTTGAATTTACGGATGATATTTTGATTGGAAAAAAATCCCTTAATTGTTTATGCATATGTATATGCATGTAATACCCTACACAACTTCTATATTAAATTATTGGAAAAAGCTGGTTATTACCAAATTAATTAGTAAGTGGACCTTTAAAAGTCCTTTTATTTTCTAATTTCTCAGGACAGACTATTACCGCATTATCTATAGAATTTTTCTTATAGTAAATATTCCGTAATATTTTATAAGGGGCCTATTGCTAACAAGGCCCATTGCCATACAAGTAAATACCACCTAGATCAAAAAGTTCCCGGTGGCGGTCTCATCATTCATTGGTACATCTCTTATCCCTGCTAAATCTTAGCGTCATAGCTTGACATACGCAAAAGCTACGTAGCCAAAAGTACATCTATCTCAACGTGTGTTAGCGATTTTTACACTTTTAGAAATGGATTTAAATTTGCAACAACGAACTTGTATTAAATTTTGCGAAAAAAAGCGGATTTAATGGTGCGCGAATGTTGGAAATGTTGAAAGTGTTTCGGCAACAATTCTCTAAAGATAACGGTCGTTTATCAGTAACACAAGCGGTTCAAAAGTGGTCATGAGTCAATCGAAAAATTTGAACGCAGTAGCAGAACATCGACATCGAAAACCGACGAAAACATCGATAAAGTAAAAGAAATGTTGGTCAATAACCTCAAAATAACCATCAGAGAGATAACGGAGAACTTGAATATTGCCTATAGATCCGTCCAAGCCATTTTGGTTAATGAAGTTAGTGCAAAAAATAAAGTTGGTGCAAAAGACCTCAATTTCATGCAAAAAAGAAATCGTGTTGAGCTCACAAAAGATATGATTTGCGAGGCTAAATCCGATACCACATTCATCAAAAGGATCATTACTGGAGACGAGACGTGGGTTTCTGGGTATGACACGAAATCCAGACATCAGGCAAGTGAATGGCATTCACCAAATGAGCTGACACCAAAAAAACCACGGGGTTTTCAGTCAAAAAAGAAGGTAATGCTCACTGTTTTCATGGACTACAACGGTGTAGAGCATCATGAACTTTTGCCAGAAGGCTAGACAGTAAACGAAGAGTATTATCTGGGCGTTATGAGACGGTTGCGTGAAGCAATTCGTCGAAATAGTCCAGAATTGTGGGCAGAAAACTCGTGGATTTTGCACCTTTATAACGCACCGTCGCACAGGGCCACCATTATTTGAAATTTTTTGACGAAAAATGCAATAAATATCATTCAACAGCCACCGAATTCACCTGTTTTGGCTTCCTGTGACTTCTTTCTGTTCAATCGAGTTAATAAACCATTACGCCTTTCAGCAGCCGAGAGTAAATAACGGAAAAATCGCTGGAAGCACTGATGGACATACCGAAAACTGAATATAAAAATGTTTCAAATGTTTCAAAAACGGTTTGAAATTTTCCAATTTGTTGTTGTTGTTGTTAAGTGCAATTGTTCCGATTAAGAATAAAATATTATTTCATGCATATGGCTGCCGCGGCTGGTCTCACAGTATCCCATTCGATCAGAACAATTTTCGAGAACTTTTTCTAGTGTATGGTTCATCACGAATGCTGACCTTTAAATGCTCAATTGTCTCTGGCTTATCGACATAACACTTGTCTTTAACGGCGCCCCCCAGAAAATAGTTCAACGGTGACAAATTGCAGCTGACATCACCATTTCGGCTAATTAAACGGCCTTCAAACGTTTAACGCACTAAATCGATTGTGACATGAGATGTGTGGCAAGTTGCACTATCCTGTTGAAACCAAACATCGTTAACATCAATACCTCTTCATGGCATAAAATAGTCGGTTATCATGGTGCGATGGGTGTCTCCATTGACCGTAATTGTTCTACCATCATTTTTAACTAAATATAGGCTCCACAAGCCGCACCAAACAGTCGCTGGTAATGGGTGCATTGGCTGCTGTAAGACTACGTTTGGGTTTTCTGAGCCCCAAATACGGCAATTTTGCTTATTAACGTACCCACCAAGATGAAAATGAGCTTCATTCGAAAAGATAATTTTTTTTTTTGGCAAAGTCGACATCATCGTGCATCGTTCACCGAAGCGAATGGACAAGCGGCTTTAACTTTTGAACCAATTAAAGCTTGTAAACTGGTACGTGAAATGTTCAATTCTTGAGAGCGATGACGAGTTGATGTTGATGGATTTTCACGCACATTGTACGAGCACTCTTACGTCTTGGCACATCAATAATGAAAACAGTTTCACGAACTTTAGCAATAAACTTGCGTATACCAGGCACTGTTGGTCCTTCTCTGTGTTTAAATTTTGTACAACATTTTCGTGCAATTTCCTACCAATTGCCATCGTTATGGAAATAAATTTCCAATAAATCCCAACGTTGCTCAAGCGTGATTTGATTCATTTTGTTCAATATTGATAATATTGCCAGATCCGAAACAACCGCTGGTTCAGCTTTAAACCGATAGATGGGCCACCTGATAAAATATATGCTCTAGTGACGTGTAGATAGCTTTTGCTACATAAGAAGTACAATAGGAACGAACGGCGGCAGACTTAGACGACAGGCTCAATAAAGCGATAGCGGCATTCGGAAGACTGCAGTCTGTATGGAGAAGCTTCTATATGTATATTCAGACAAACTAAGCTCAGAATACTCTACTTATGTACATATGGGTTAGTTCTGATGTATAGCATTGGCAACTGGCTCCTGGTGTTCTTTAACAAGTGCATCAGAATCATAGGCAGAATATTCAAGCCTAATAACATAGGTAACACAGAATTCTGTAACATAACTAAAAAATTTAGGTAAATCGGTTACACCAGCCGAAAATGTTCCAATAGTATCACCAGAATGTCACTCAAGTGGATTCCTTCCTTCTGGTTGACCAAGAAACACCTAAAGATGCACGATTATCCAGGAACTAAGACTGGACTCTCATAGGAAAAAGCAAAAGCAACAGCGGTGAGCGGTGGAAGATGGAGATGCGTTGTGGAAACCAAAAAATTCATCAATTGTTCACGTACTAAGGCAACCGATAATTCAAAGATACATATACACAATACGAGGTAGTGCATCGTAGTGTGTTCGTATATCCATCCGTTCTGTTTAGACTGTAAATTTCTGTCTTTATTTTGTTGACTTGATGATTTTATATGAATAATTTATTTTAAATTGATGATGATACATATTTGATTTTTTAAATCACTCCTCACCCTTTAACTAAATTTTCCTTAACAAGAAAAACAGTAATTTTATTATCTCCCCAAAGAAAAAGAAGCATCCTTTCCTTTAAGCAAATAGTCCATCAACACTTAGGATTTTCTATTGTTTTTTTGAAAATCTTAAAAATGGTCAAGAAAATAACAAAATGAAACAAACAATTTGTTGTTGTTTCTTGTTTATGTTTTCATGATATTATTTATGTTGTTGTTGTTATTGTTATTGTTGCTTTAAAAAAGGATAAAATTTGCATAATTTTTGTTGTGTTTGTCTGCTCAATTTAGAAACCTTTTTTTTGCATTATTTTCTTGGGCTTAAAAAGTCTTGTTTTTAGTAATTTTTTTTCCTGACAAACTTCTGGTTTTATGGGTATTTTTGTGTTGCATATTTGAACTACTTCTCTGATTGGTTTCTAAAGACTTAGACATTCTTTTGGTAAATTTAAAATTAATTTTTCCTAAAATTTATAAACTTAAGAGACAATAAAAATATTTTTAATATTTTATTGTTTATTTAGGCAGCCTTTCAGCCAAAATGTTTGTTAGAGATTTTGTAAAAAGATATACAAAAATGGCTTTTGAAATAAAACAACTCTTTTTTAATACAATATTTTAAAGACAAGGATACATACATACACAGTCGTAAATATTTAGCTTAAAAATGAAACATTTTATTAAGGAAATTTTAAATAAATATATCATATCATATTTTAAAATTAATTTAAACATCTTAAGCACATTTAATAGATTTTTAAATATTATTTAATTTAGAAAAAAGTATTTTCTTAAAATTTCTTTTTTAAAAATTCTTTAAAAATGTTTTTTTTTACTGTTAAAATTTGTCTTTTTTTTTTAAATATATTTCCTTATCATCCAAATAACAACTGCATCAACAAAATAACAGCAGCTATCTAACGTATTAATGTGGCATGCCACAGAATTATATATGCATTCAAACCAACATACTTGTATACCATTTTTGTTGCTTTCCTTTGCGAAATGAGCACACCACAACTAATTAGTAGTAAAAATAAAATTGTTAAGCAAGTGTTAAAAAAAGTTATAAAGATTTAATGAATCGTATCTGGGTCTACCTTTTTGTTTACTCCTAAAGTGGAAAGTAAAATAAAGTATTCAGAGATTTCATTCAAACAGCGTTTCCTTATATTCGAAAAGAGCTTATTGAACAATTTACATATAAGCCGTTTTGATCGGTAACCTTTTGCCATTTTTGGAGTAAAGCCTTTTGGGTTTTCTGAACCAATTGCGTGTTGCAGGCCTTCTCGGTATTTCAATTTAGACCATTAACAGAGTTTTGCAGAGATTGAAACTAGTGATAATCCGGGCTAAATAGTCAATGCATTGAATCCTTCCAGCTAATCTCTATCAGTTTATGCCTGGTGTGTGGGCTGGCATTGCCATGTCTGTTTATAATTTCTGGGCGTTTAAATTGAATCTTTTGTTTCAATCTCGTTAATTGTTGACAATAGAGGTCAGAATTAATCGTTTGACCAGATTGTAGAAGCTCATAATTAACAATGACCCCTTCAGTCCTATCAGTCGCATAACATTACCTTTCTTGGTCTCAATCCTAGCTTTGCCACCGCCGGCAAAGCTTTACCTAATATTTTTCATACACTATTGTCGTCTGTGATCCACTTTTAAATGCCCGTAATTATTTGCTTCTTAGATGGTGCGATTCCTTTTCATTTTAACAGTGAATCCCAAAAGGAAGTTTGGTCCATTAATTTTTTAGCTGTTAGTTTATATGATATTTGCCTACCATAAGGATAATAAGTTGAAACCTACATACGTCCGTAGATATGTACGTTTATATGTCTCAGCTTATTCTCTTTCTCACGATATTGCTCTCCACTACAATGTATGTATGTACTAGAATTATCGATCTATTCTACTTTTTTTAAAAACCGGTTTTCGAACAATTCGAAAATTTACAATTTTAAAATAACCGATTTTCGGTTAAGAATTAATCAAATAACCGGTTAATTGTTTTTTTTATTAAAATAAAATTTTTCTCAATTCTTGTTGCATAAGCAAATAAAGTTTTTTAAATTTTTGTACCATGTCGTAGTGTCTAGCAAGTAAGTATGCTGGAACAACGTTCGGCTTTTTTAGGTCCTTAAATATTTCTTCCTTGAAAACACAACGTCCTAATATTTCATTCAGTGATTAATTTTTCACAGCGTAGTTTCATTTCCAGTTGTTTTCACTTTGACGATCTGGACCTCCGGGTCTCTCTCGGACTACCCGTTGCTTGCTGGCCCATCTAGAACGATATGGGTTCTAAGTCATGCGGGCATCCGATGGATTATAATTGCTGATGAGTGCGCTACTATAGGATCCTCTCTATCTGCGTCGTCAGTTTTGTTAGATAAATGGGCACTGAGCAGGATGGAACACAAGTGAACCAATATCACCACTTGTGAAATATTCAGAATGCTTTGGCCTTTTCTTTCCATGGAAAAAAACTAGGCCTTTTCTTAGGCTTGGAAGGGGATTGATCGGGTTTTCGGGCATTGTATAATGGGTCGCATGTCGCAGCGCATGGCCCTGGTCATGGCAGCAGTGGGAGCTGTCAGGATAAAGAGGAGGAGGAATCGGTGCAACACCTTCTCTGCGACTGTCCTGCTCTATGGAAGCTTAGACTTGGGCATTTGGGTTTATGTCGCTTCCATGATCTGGACTATCTTAGGGATGTGTCACTTTCGAAGTTGCCATAGTGAACTCGCCTCCGAGTGAACTCGAGAAATGCGAGCGACCCACTTAACCTAAACTAACCTAACCTTCCTTTCCAACTGTTTCCAAATATATCCACACTTCAAAGGACATCTGTAGAAACATAAATGCATGCACCACGTATTGAATAGTGTGTGTCACTGTAGTATGTTAGGGAAGACACCCGCCTACCAACCAAGAAGTCCTCGGTTCAATCCCTGACCACACCATCTAAAAATTTTTAACAGCGGCATCATCACACAACATTACTAACGACTGGTTATGAGTATTTACGATGTGAAAAACTTCACTAAATAATACATCTGCCGTTCGGAGCCGGCGTTTGTAGATCCCTTTCAATGAGTCGACTTGATCATTATTCTCAATATATAAAATATTAATATTTAATTACAAAAATTGAGAAAAAATTATTGTATCGCAAGTGTTGAAGGTAGTCATGGTATGAAAATTAGACTTTACATATTAAATTTGGAAAAATGCTTAAACGATGAGCATATTTGCAATAAAAAATATTAAAACGTATAAAAATTATACATATTTAAATTAACCGGTTATTCGTGTTAAAATAACCGGTTTATTCGCTATTCGAAAAATGAATATTTGAAAAATCGTATTCGACAAAACCACAAAAATCGGCTAAAGCCGGTCGAATAATAACCGTTAGATCTCCCTAGTATGTACATACGTATGTATGTATGTACGTGTCATCGGTGCAAAAATTGCATTTAGTTTCTTTTTCGTGCTTTTCAATTAACAAAGTAATGGAAGTACGTACATACGTATGTATGTTTCAGCTTATTCTCTTTTGCGCGATTTTGCTCTTCACTAGCAAACTCTGAAAGAGAACAAGAAGAGCTTACCCTCTTTTAGGGATTTTTAATAAATCCACTGTTGAAAGTAAATGTATGGTAGTGTAACACCTTATATAGTCTTTGGTGTTATCAATTACGTATTGAACGGTGTTCCCAATTCAATTTTGTGTATTATGATCTGGCATTTGGAGTTAACGGATATGAATAGAAAGTTGTAGTACATACAAGAACATTCCAAGTTAGTACCAATCTTATATGAAAGGCGGCGGCGCATTATGCTTAGCCAGTTAGTTCTTATTTAAGAGTCATAAAGTAAAGTTGTATTAAAGCGTTCTTAAAAGTGTTGAGTAATTTGTGCATAAAGTGGTAATTAAATAAGTTACTGCATAAAGCTAAAGTGTGAAAATAAAGAGATTTTAAAATAAAACAATAAATTCGTGTTATTTGTTTTATTTAACACAATCAAAAAGTACTCAAGTGTTTTAAAAAGGTGAAAATATAACAGTATAGATAATACAGCTTTTCTAAAAAGTTGTTACCAACTGTTCATATATCCTAAGTATGTGTATGCGGAAACGTGTTTGTAATTTTGTGGCATCAAACAAAAGCAACAGTTGCAATAATATTATCTTAGCAACTACGTGAAGTTGTACTTTTACAAACAAAATAAAAGAACGCTAAAAAGGAAAATCAAATTAATATACAACGAATTTAAGAAATGAGCTACAGAAACCTTTACAAAATATTCTTTTATTGTGTTTCCTATGCCACTGAATTTCAAGCATTCTGAACCAATTTTTTAAAATCAATTGTATAGATTTTCATTAATCTAGAACATTGTATAGAACATGCGAACTATAAAAATTTAAAAAAGTCCTGCTATTTGCCAAAAATTTATTTAAGCCAAGTTCTTTAGTAAACCCATTATACATCTTTTAAATCATAGAGTATTTGCTTTAGCAAAAGAAATTATCATTCTCTGTTAAAGTCAAAAGCACCAGTTCGAGGCAAATTGTTGTTTAAAACGCTGGGATAATCTTCTTAAGTTTTTCATTTATTTTTTCTTTTCTTTCTGCTTCTTTTTTGTATTTTTTTCTGGTATTTTAGTTGAAAACGTAAACATCATTTAAATATCAAAAAACATATAGTTGATGTTGTTGGTTGGAATGAAGATGATACTCGTAATCGTAAGCAGGAAGAATTTAGTGTATACGAGTGAATATATTATAATGGTGGCAAGTAAAACTCACTTAAATAATGGATTAAGAATACGGTTGTAAGGGGAAATATAAAAATTTACAATTTTCTACTAGAAAAAGGAAAAAGCAAAATAATTTCTGAAAATGTTCAATATAATTAGGATTCAGCTTTTCAAGCTGAATACTTATATTTCAAAATCTCTTTAATTAAATCTTAAAATTTTAGAAAAATTGCTAATTTTGTAATCTATTTTCAACACACAGAACACATATTCCATAAGCTTGTACTACTACATTTCTGGTTAATTAACATACAATTGTAACACACTTTTAAATTAATTTAAATGTAAATTAAATGTTTACAAATATACATACATATGAGTGCAAAAAGTACTTCTAAATGTGTACAAATAAAAAACACGTGGACGTATTTAAAATAAAAACCAATAAAACATTTTGTAGGAAACCATAGGAAAATGCATTAAAAAAATTCAGAATTTGGTTTTGAAATACACACAAAAACTCGGAAATGTATTTGAGTAAATCAACATTTGAAAGTAAGTCCAGGCCGACTACATAATACTTTTAATGCATTTTTAAATATTTCGAAAACATAAGCTATAAAAATCATCTTTTGTCTTTCGTTAGTCTTGCTATGAATAATCGTTTTTCGAACACATGGGCTGAAAAGTCGGGGCCTAAAGATATAGATGGCGCTAATTTTATTGCATTCACCTCCTTTTCAGTTAGTGCTAACCTTCAAAAGATAGCTGTTAAAATTTAACGTTTAACCTTTTTAAAACCTTTGAGTTCTTTTAAATTGCGTAAAATAAAATAATGCACCGAATTTGTTCTTCTACACATTTTTTTTATTTGTACACTTTTCACATAATTACACTTTTATCTTAATACAGCAACTTATTTATCTTGCACTTAATATTTGTTACATATACCAATTAACTCAATACATTAGCAACTTTCACTAAGGCTGCCAAACTAAACTAAACTCACCAAACGCAATGTTCCACCTTCTATAGTAATTCATTATCATTATAGTTACTACAATATTCTATTTAAATACGTTAAACTCTAAAGATGTAAAATTATAATACACAAAATGAATCGGACTGCCAACACCGTTAAACATGCAAGTGGTAGCATTCGTAGTAGTACATACAATCATAGCACTGACACAAACCAATAAAGTTCATAGCTAAAATCTCACCATACAGTCCCTGATGCAGTGTATTTTCTCTTTAGACATTTTTATTTTCGTAACAATATTCTATTAATTAGTTTATGAGTTATTGTGCTAAGAGTAACGTTACTGTTGTTTTTTTTCACATCGAAAACAAGCAGAAACAACAATAAAACGTTGGTTTGCTAACTTTAAACGTGGTCGTAGAGACCCGATGATGCAGAACGCAGTGTACGTCCAAACGAGGCAGTAACACAAGCAAAGATAAAAAAATCCACAAAATGAACGAAAAGTGAAGTTGATTTTATTACTATCTATTCCATCTACAACCGAAATAACTGTACCTTATTTCCAAACGAAAGCTTTTGCAACGTATCGTAGCAATATTTGAGCAGTATAGATGCCATTCGATTCGAGCCAATACATATAGCATTGGCCATGATCTCAGCCTGGAAAAAAGCGATTTTCCCAGTGGAATCAATCGGTCACAGTCATTAATCTTTTAGCCAGTATGTCAGTTTAAATCAAACTCGTTTCGAATTAAGGCCCCTATTAAAACAATAATCCCGGTCTTCGAATTCATGCCTGAATTTCCTACCGAAGCATAGATTTAAAGGTATAACATCCAGAAGCGGAGATGGTTCTCCAACCACGCTGGTTAGAATGGAGAAACCATCCGACAAATTTCGGCATCCCTTGGCGAAAAACTTTGCCGCAGAACATGTTGCCACCCTCATCACATAGAAGTGAAGAGGTGTCAAAGCAATCAAGGCTTCTAAGGCCGCTGTTGAACGCGTTCTCATTGCTCCTGTTATACCTAGGCAGTGGCTATATAGGAAGTACAATGACTTTAATAGGCGACGAAGACACAAATGAAGATAAAGGGCCTAATAGAACAACGACGGTTTTCGGATGACTCCTATCAGTACGAAGAAGCTCACGTATGAATATCCAGACGAACTAAGCTCAGAACACTCAAACTAATTCAGCTGTAAATTAGTGACACCTGGCATATTCTGGATTTCTAAAACAAAATTTTGGGATACGACCAATCAGGAACCCAGACATATTCAAATAAAGCATAGTAAACGAGGCAGCATTGGTCGCATCGTTCGAAAAAACCGCAACGATATCACCAGAATGACATGCGAGTGAAATCTTCACGGTTCAAGCAATTAACGAAGAAACAATCTAGCATGGGTAGAAGCAAAAAAAAAGCGGCGAACTGTGTAAGATGGAGATGCTTTCTGAAAACCTTATGCTCTCTTTTCCTTTTTCCCCCTAAGATTAGCACTCAGGGGATAACCCATACGCATGCAGTGCATTGTGCTGGTAATAGCACATAATAGGTTGTGGAAAGGAGGATAGACAGAGTAGTGTTTATTGACGATCGATTGAAATTTGCTCATGTCTTAAGTGGCAGGGAAGACATTCGCAGGAAGATCGTTTCACAAACGAACGAGGCTAATAATAATGGAATAGTCGCACAAAGCACTGATGGACATACCGAAAATCGAATAAAAAATGCTTTGTGGATCGGATCAAGCGCTGGCATAAATGTGTTGCAGTCGATGGGAATTACTTTGAAGGGGACAATATAGATTTAGATGAATAAACTTGTATTTTTAATTTTCTGAATAAATTTCGGAAACTTTTTGATTAAGGTGGTATATGAATATTAGGAATTAGTTTCCCAACTTCATCAGAACACATTCTGTTATAGTACCGATAGAACGATGCCCTACCGTCATTTATAAGTCCTAGCCCCCTCCTGTACATGAGAGTTGAATTCCATTTTGAGTCTGGCATAGGTCTTGTATATATTAAGGAGATCAGATGGAGAGAAGTAATTCTTGCACCGTCTTAAAAAACTGAGGCACCGATTTGAAGCAGAACAGATCCTGAATTTATACTGAACTCGTCGGATAAGATCCCATCTATAACTACTCTTACAGTGAGATTTCTGAGAAAGCTCGATATAAGTCGAGGGAAGTGATTACCGACACAAAAAGCAATAAGTTTGCATATGAGAGCCTTGCACCAGACACTGTCAAACGCCTTGGAAACATCCAGGATCACAACCTAACATTCACCAAATCCATAAATTGACTTATTCCAGTTACGCCAGAGGAATGACAATTTGTCGTTTGAAATTTATTTAAATATTTTCTTAGCATAGAGATGTACTTTTATAATATAAAAGCAGTCTAAAGTCGTACAATAAGAGGTACTTTTGGAAGCGTTTTTTTATGGTGTAACCCTTTCTACCACCCATGGTGGTGCACAGCAAAATAATACATAAATTCATCATTATAAGCTGGTATACTATAACATTATGTCAGTGTGCCATATTATATGTAGTTTTCGTGTAAGATAATATGTATGTTTTTGTCATGTGGTGAGCAAAAATAGTGTTTTTGTTGTATTTGTTATAAAACTTAGAATACCATGGATATAATTAAGCATGCTGTGATTTTGTTTTTGTTATTATTATAAAATTATTGTTGTATGTATGTGAGCTGACATCTCTCTTACTACTTAAACTCTTGCCACCAACATCATTTCCTTCTGTCTTGCACTCACTATCTCTAGAGCAGTATAATAGTTGTTTTATACACATGTACTAAGGGTTACTGAGTGTTTTTGTTGTTCTTGTTCTTGTTTCTTGTTTTTTTTATTATCATTATGAATGACAAATACAATTAATTTAATGTATTTGTAGAAGTAATAGTTTTCCCTGCAGAGAAAGAAGAGAGTGTGTATGGTAAAGGTGTTCTCTTTTTTTGTCTATGCATTTGCATATGTGACACGTTACGAGTGTATATGTATTTGTCTTTTGAGAGTAAAAATTCATATTTTTATTTAAAACTTTTATTTGTTTGTGGGTAGATATGTATGTAAGCCATTGTTGTCATATACGTGTGTGTAAATAATGTGAGTGATTTTGTGGTTTTGGTGTTTCCATTTCCGGTTTTAGTTTTTTTGCTCCTACAATTTCTAATTGCATTTGAAAACTGTTTTAAAAATACATTTAAATTTAATTAAAAAACTTTTTTTGTATAAATTTTATTAAAGTTTTACCAAAAAACTTTTAATTTTGAAAAACAATTATTTTAAATAAGCAAAACAAGGATTTTTTTTAATAATTGAAATGATGAAATTTTATAAATTAATATGAATCTAGACAGGGTTAGCGGATATACTTTAAATATAATATAACTAAAAAATTGCACACCTTTGGAACTTAGCTAGTGTTGATAAACTCTCTTAAGTTGCTGTCAAATAATAGTCATTATTATGAGCAATTTTCTTTCTGGAACTTCTTGAGTGATTTGCCGACTATAATAAATATAAAGAAACGTTAAAGTGTCTAACTGTTTGTCTGTCTGGCTCGTTAACTTCCTGGCGATAAACATAACGGTAATATCCATCAAAAGTAAACAGTTAAAGAAAAATATAAATATACTTTTCCAAAACTCAAACACACACATGCACTGCAAACAACACTCATATGCAAGTCAAAGACGAAGAAGACAAAAGACACAGACAGACTTTGATATAAAATACCACCATAAATTTTTGCAAGGTCAGCAGCTCACAGATACAACAATCAGCAGGAACTTTTATATATACCCTCGTCTGTCTGGTTAAATTTCAAAACTTTTTATATTCATTTCAAAAAATAAAAGTTGATATACCATAATATAGAAAGCACTTAAGAAGCAGGTAAAAGTTTATTTGAAAATGTCAAAATGTTGACATATTACGCTACAAAACTCAAACTACTTTTTTATGTATTATTTTATTTTCTCATTTTTAAGTTGTATTTCATTTATTATATAATATATGTACCTTTTGAAATTAGTATATGATGAGTTATTTGCAAGTTTATAGTCAGAATGTGTTAAATTTTAATTTTATTACAATTCTTATTTAAACAATTTGCTGTTTGTTTTGATAGAAAATATAAAAAATTATTATTATTTTTTCAATTTGCTTAATATTATTTAAGTTTTAAAAGGATTTTGTTTTTATTATAAAAATATATATTGAAAGTTGCAGATTGAAGCCCTACAGCATGAGTAATTTGTTGAGCACAACAGAGAATATGTAACTATTTTTTTTTAGCAAAAGGAGTAAGAAGATTCGTGATAACATATTAAATACTTTCAAAAAAGTCAAAGCGAAAGACTCTTCGTTCATTTTCAAAGATTCTGGCCATGAATATATTGTACACTGCCTTTATAATTATTATTGTCATATTGACCAGGTAGTATTGCAAGACACGGCGGCCCATAGGATAAATTGTGCAGATCTGCTGCCTTCCATAATGGTAGATATGTCACCAAGTGAGACCGTATATCTGCCTAAACTTATCAAGAACTCCACATTCACACGATATGTGTTTCACTGTTTCTGATGCCTGTGAGCAAAGTCTACAAACATGCACATTTGTAACCGCCACTCTCTTCAGATGTGCTCTTAGTCTATAGTGGTCCTTACGGAGTTTCAAGTTCGGCAATTCTTGAGAACCTCAGAACGACGCCCAAATTGTGGACTGATAGCCGCCCTAGAGTGGCGAAGTTGCCTTTAAGCATTCGAGTGTTCCAGGCATTGGTCAATGGTAGTGAGTAGCGTTGCACAGCAAGGTTCTTGACCTACATAGGGTGTCATGCAACCTTTCCAGTGCAATGCATCCGCTATTTCATTATCATCTATTCCACGGTGCCAGGTCACTGGTGACCAGTCCACGTGCTTGTATTTACATTCACGTGTCACTAAGCCTTGTCGTGGTGGCTGCGGTTTAGACCTAAGGCGCAGGTAGAGCATCTCCTCAACCGGGTGCTGTGACCCACATCGCGGCAGGAGTTTAGATAGTCTCCGACTCCTCACCAAAGTGTGAAGGTTATGAGTGTCCTAATAACACGCCTTCGAACTGGTACTCACTTGTGATATTCACTCGTGGGTATCATAGGTGGAGGCGTTGGTGGACGCATTAAATTCACTCGTGCCATTGGAGCACAGCGAAGACTCACGTACACTCAGATGACACCACCGTATCCAGGTACCCGATACAACTGGACCTTATTTCCAAGCGTAAGTTTTGCAACTTATCTTAGCAATAAAGGGTGGTCCATAATGCACGATATTAATTGTGAGTCATACCTTAACCTTTCTCAAGTGTTTGGCAAATTCAACCATGGACAGGTACACAATTGAGCAGTGCGTTAAGAATGTTGAAGCCTTTTGCGAAAATGGGCGTTCAAATCAAAATGAATTTCGTGCGCTATGTAATTTTTTGGTCAGCATAATCGGCCAAATGTGTCCACAATAAAGAGAATTATGCGCAAACAGATTCTGTAGGAAATGTGGAAACACCTGTTAATGACTATTTGGTGTGGTTATCACGTGGTGGCGTTATCACGTTGTACTTTTTCGAAATTGAGATAGGCCAAGCAGTTACCGTGACTTCTTGGGCCAGAAATTGAGGATATGGATCTGGACAATATGTGGTTTCAACAGGATGGTACCACTTAAAACACAGCCAACCATAGCTTCTTTGCGCAGGAAATTCAATGGCCGTGTTACCTCATGGCGATTTTAATTTTCCACCACAAATATATGTTTTGACACCGATGGACTTCTTTCTATGGGGTTATTAGAAGAAAAAGTGTACGTCAATAAGCCAAGAATACTTTTTGTTTTACATCGTGTGTTTTTAACATCGTGTGCATTGGTTGCCCAATCCTTTATTTGACCTGTCCAGCTGCCATACGATTCGAGCCAAGTGCCTTTAAGACAGCTTGACTGTCAGAAAATATATTAATGGACTTACCTTTGAGCCCACTGTCCACGTTGATCTCTTCACACATAATAATGGCTATGATGTCAGCCTGGAAGACACTCAGTAATGTTCCCAGTGGGATCGACAAGTTTCGGTAGGGTCCATGAACAACAGCACCGACACAGTCATTCAGTATTGAGCCATCGGTGTAATAGTTTTAATCAAACTGAATTCAAACTAAGGCCCTTTGAACCAACTACCTCGGACCGGGGATTCAACATTGAACCTGCAAAAGCACAGATTCAAAGGCATAACATCCAGGATAAAAGAATGGAGAGACTTTCCGACGTATTTCGGGACCCTTTGGCGAATAATTTTGTCACCTTATGGATGTAAAACGGTGTTAAACCATTGCCCCAGTAATACCGAGGAAGGTAAACCTCTGTACCCTGCATAATTTATTCATGGTGGTAGATATCTCAACTTTTCTCCACCAAGCTAACGCCGCATAGGTGATAAGGGGCCGAATAATAGTATTATATATTCATAGTGTCATTTTCGGCGAAAGACCCCATGTCTTACTGTAAGAGGAGCGACTTACCCAGACGCACCAATGTGCGCGTTCCAACTAAGCCTCCTATCCAGAATAACACCTAAATACTTAACAGTCTTAGAAAAGTTGATGGTGGTATCCATTTAAGAAATACAGTCACTAAATAACTTTTAACTCATTGTAAATGGTACAACAACCGTTTTTGAGGGATTGACCGAGAGCTCTTCCTGACATCAATTTGACAGTTCGCCCAAGGCCATGCTCATGAGGCCACACAACGTACTCTCATACTTTCCACGTACTGTTATAACGAAGTCATCAAAGTAACCCATTACACTGATAGCCCTGTTGGTCTCTGTCGTGTTATGAATAAATACTCCGGCCGTTCAAAATATTTCAATGGATTTGTTTAAATTTCTTGGAGTGATGTCCGCTATCATATATTGTGTAGAGACTGTAGATTGTACAGTGATTACATTGCAGTTTCTATTTAAAACATAATTTTTCAGAAAATAATTTATTGCAAATGAATATTTATTTTCTATTATATTACAAATTTGTCTATGTAATAGTTAATTACATGAATATGTAAATATGCAAAAAAAAATAAAGGCTGATACAGAAAATATTAGGACAACATATGTGTTCTTCTACGCACTTCTAAGGCGGGTAAGCCTGGATATACTAAAGATTTCTCAGCTTTTTAGGATCATTTCAACAATTCAACATTTTTATATATAATTTCTAGATAATTTCAAATTTTGTCTTTATTTGTTTGGCCTTACCCTGTAGAAAAGTTATTTTTAAAACGCACTTATAAACCATTGAACATATTTTTTAATCACCCTAAACATAATTAAAATTTTATAATTAATTGTGTATTTATGAGTCAAATAGCCATAAATCGAAAATCCTTCATTAAATGCCATGTTTTTAATATTGTTGTTGTTGTTGTTACTGTAGTTGTGGTTGAAAATAAATCAATAGGCTTAGAGAGAGAAAAAGGTAAATAAATTTATTTTTGGAAAATTCAAAATAATAAATTAAATTTAATGTTTAAATAAAACAAATAAAAAAAGCCACAATCAAATCATTTTCCGAGAAATTAATTTCATTTCAAAAATTTCAAATTTATTGAGAATTCAAGGTAAAATTAATTTCTTTATTTTTTGCATTAAATATTAAATTCTTCTAAAAGCTCCCTTAAAAATTTAGGTCACTTTCTTCTACCATTACAAAAAGTGAAATATTTATTACACATCACCTTAAAAGTGAAAAAAAAACACTTCTGTACTTTATGAATTTGAATTTGAATCTACACAAATAAGAGAAATAAAACTGAATTTGTAAATGGCACGTAGAGAATGTGATCTTCTTTTGGAGAATCAAATCAAGATTTGAAATTTGTGTGTTGCATTTACATTAGAGATTGAAATGGGGTAACAGAGTTAGCAGAAATGTTTAAATTTAATGCAACCCATAATATTTTACAATCAAATTTACGATTTTGGTTGGTATTTTCTTGTTTTTGCCCAGTTTTTGTTGGGTTTTTACGTTGAAAAGTTATTTTTGTCTAAAAGAAAATTTAAAAAAAAAAAGAAAAAAAAATTGTAATGGAAACCATCTTCCATTACAAAAGCCTCGCAATGTAATTGAAATGAAGAAGAACAGAAGAACATCAAAACAGTGGAGAGCAGAATTTTAGCAGGTCATAAAGTAAAATCGTGTTTAGGCGTAAATAAAAGTGTTGTATAAACGAATATTAAGTGCAAGATAAATAAGTTGCAGACTGTATATTTATAATTGTATACTGTAAAGTGAGAAAATAAAAAGGTCTAAAACAACAACAACGTGATGTTTATTTTATTTTGACGCGATCAAAACGAACTCTAACTTTTTAAAAATGTTGCTATCAACTGCAAAAGATTAGACAGGATTGGAAATAAAAAGAAGTAAATCGTTAAGAAATACTAGAAGTAGCGTGGGAAAAAGATCAGAGTCTGGTGGTAATCACTCTTATAAGTCCCCTTCAAAGCTATCGCCATCGACTGCAACACACTTATGCCAGCGCTTGATCCAATCCTCGAAGCAGTGCTTTCTGCGATTTTTCCATTATTTCCTCTTAGCTGCTGAAACGCGTTCCTCGTAATAGTTTTTTTAACTTGAGTGAATGGCAGAAGTCAGAAAGAATCAGGTGAATTCGGAAGCTGTTGGATTGTATTTAGTGCATTTTTCGTCAAAAAATTTCGAATACTGATGGCACTATGGGGTAGTGCTTCACGCAAACGTCTCATAACACCCAAATAATATTCTTTGTTTACTGTCTGGCCTTTCGGCAATTCATGATTCACTCCACCGTTGTAATCCATGAAAACTGTGAGCATTGCCTTCTTTTTGGACTGAAAACTACGTGCTTTTTTTGGTCACGGCTCATCGTCGGTTTTCGATGTCGATGGACTACCACATCTTCGATTGACTCACGACCATTTTTAAGCGACCGTTTTCTTTAGAGAATCGTTGTCGCTGGTGCACCATTAAATCCGTTTTTTACACAAAATTTAATACAAGTTCGTTGTTGCAAATTTAAATCTTTTTCTAAATTTGAAAAAATCACCAACACACATAGAGGTAGATGTACTCTTGGCTGCGTAGCTTTTGCAAATGTCATAATATAACGTTAACAACAACAGATGTACCAACTTAACAAAAAAAAAAAACTCAAATCGGAACGTTGGGATCGTCACCGTCAGGGTGGTTATTCCGGGAACCTTTCGATCAAGGTGGTAATTCGAATAAAGCGACTACCAACACCAAAAGCAAAAAGTTTCGAAATGAGAGCTTCATGCCAAACTCTATCAAACCAGTATAACGGCCCTTGCAGAAACCGTGCTGACGATCACTTAGCAAATCGTGAGACGCCGAATACCTGACAAGGTGGTATTTTATCATGCTCGATTATTTAAAAGATATTGTAGGGAAATATTATGCAGAGCTTCTAGACCGATTCGATTTAGATTTGAAGCAAAAAGAAGATCTCATCTAGAGAAGAAAAAAATATTGTTTCATAAGGACTATGTAAGAATGTGCACGGGTGCAGTCACTATAGCTTAAATTCCATAAATTGGACCACGATTTAGCCCCCTATGGCTATTTCTTGTTTCCAATATTGAAGAAGAGGATAAGTAATAATTGTTTTGGATCAAACGCTTATTTGTAGATCCTTTAAAAGCAGGGTTGGCGAACCGCTGGGTAACCCAATTAAACCCACCCGAATTTTAATGGGTATTATTTTGTTTAAAAGTTTTCGTAGTTTATGTACAAGAAAAATTGGTGAAATTTACGTATTGTGATTACAAATTTATTTGTTCCGTTTTTGATCTCAAACAGATAATGAAATAATAAATTTATCAAATCATTGCTTACAACTTTTCTCCACTTCTGAGTCAATTTACAAATTCTGTGTTAGAAACTTTTCTCGTCTTTTAAGGCACTCCAACTTCAAAGGACATGATGACGCGGTGACATGTAAAAGATAAACTTATAGTTTCTCAAAATGTAGGCGGTAAATCGAAATACCGTAAAACGAGATGAATATGTGTTGCTTTTGCTTCCCTTGCACTTTTTTTAAAACGAAGAATCCACGTTTTCTTAACCGTAGAACGAGATGAATTGCGCTTAAAGCGAATGTGTTTCATTATACAAACAGGTCGTTATAGCGAAATACCATGTAAGGAAAGCCTGTATAAAGAGGAGTGAGTATATTTTATCCGTTGCAACATCCGTTGGAGCAATGTTCGGAGAATATAGCGGATGCGGCATTTGATCATTTCTAATAATTGTTTTGAAACTTTTGCAACATGAAGTCGGGTGTTATTAAGGAAAAGAATAACTTAATCATGTCCGTCTTTATATTGCGGCAGCTGTTCTCATAGCGCACGACTCAAACGAAGTAATTGCAGTTTTCTTCACTCACCGAGCTCTAGCAGTTCATAGTACACAATGACGCTCTGATTCCACCAAGAGTGCAAAATTGCATAATAAATACTAAGTAAGGAGACCGAACGGTTATTATTCGATCGGTTTTAGACGGGCTTTTTTGGATTTGTCGAATACGGTTTTTTTAAAATGTAAATTTTTCGAATACCAAATAAACCGGTTATTTTAACACGAATGACCGGTTAATTTTTTTTATTGCAAATATGCTCTTCGTTTAAGTAAATAACGTGCAAGCCCTGGTGGATCAAAAAAGATATGCACACTTGAGTAACAATAACTTTTTCTTATTTTCTGTAAATAACTATTCATTTTTTAAATATGGAGAATGATGATCAACTAGACTCATTGAAAGACACCTACAAACGCCGGCTCCGAACGACAGATGTTAAAGTAAGTAAAGTTTTTCAAGCTTAAATACTCATAACCAGTCGCTAGCAAGGTTGTGAGGTGATACCGCTGTGAAAAATTGTCGGATGGTGTGGCCTGTGATTGAACTAAGAACATCCTCGTTGGTAGGCGGGTGTCTTCCCTAACATACCACAGTGGCACGCACTATCAAATAAGTGGTACATGCATTTATGTTTCTAGACATGTCCTCTGAAGTGTGAAAATATTTGGAAATTGATTGAAAGGATAGATATATTGAGTGTCCTTAAATACTAAGCTGAAAAAGCTCTTTGACACAAGGAATTATTAACCACCTTAAATATGTTTATGAGATTGACGTTATTGTGCAGCAAGGAAAATTTGATTATATTTCAAGCAGTTTCTAGGTGCTGGCAAGTAGAACTTTTACAAAATACGCTGTAAAAAATGAATTAATGGGTGAAATAATATATATTAGGACGTTGCGATGTCGAGAAAGAAATATTCGTTAAGGCCCTAAAATAGTCGAATATTGTTCTAGCATTCTTACTTGCTAGAAACTACGACATGGAACAACAATTTATCAACGTTATCTGCTAATGCAGAGAAGAAGAGAGAAGAATTTTATTTTAATAACAGAACTGGTTAACCGGTTATTTGATAAATTTATAACCGAAAACCGATTTTTTAAAAATTGAAATTTTTCGAATTATTTAAAAAACGGTTTTTTGAAAAAAGTCGAATAATCGATCTCCCTAATACTAAAACAACGTGATTGTATAAACATACAAAAAAATATAGTCGATTTGAACGAAATTTGGAAGCAGTTATAAAACCCAATAAAATACAAAAAACCCATCAAAAAACTCAATAAAAGCCGGCGGGTTGGGTTTTACAAAAAAACAGGGTTTTTGCCAAGCCTGTTTGAAAGTCTAAGTAATGAAAAATTTATGTTCTTAAAAATTAAATCATCAAATAGTTCTTATTTTTGACCATTTTATATAAAAAGATATGCAAGAAATGTTTACTTTTTGTAAAAATTTTCTAAAAAAATATTTTGTATTTTTCTCATTTAGTGACTGACCATCTATGCCGTATTTTAACATTCATATGTTTATACACTTTGTACGAAATATATCTTATAAATGTTTTGTGGTTGAGAGTGATGGTTTAAATTAAAAAAGAAAATAGCCTGTAATCTATTACTCAACCGGAAATTGATATAGTGGCTTCCGTAACGTGCATACAAACCCAACAAACAAACAAACAAAAAAATCCAAAAATAGCAACAAATATTTATAACCATTCATAGAAAAAGGAAAGCAAACTAAAATTCTAAGCCAGGCCAACAAAATGCCTTTACATTGCCATTTACAATGTAATACAAATTCAAAAATAGTAACGAAATGATGCTACTGCTGCTGCTGCTGCTGCTACTACTGCTGACCAACCATCAACATCAACATCAAACAGTGTTTTTTTGTAGCAACTGAAGAAGATGACCAACCATTGCATAATGACCCAACATTTATAAAAGTCTGTTGAATTTTTTACGTTATACTCCCTGCTGCTTTATGTGAAGTTAAGCCCCCGGCCCCTATTCAACAAAAATATTTTATTAACTACTGGTTATATGGCTGGGGGTAGGGGGAGAGTTGGAAAAGGCTTGCTTGGTGGAATATCTATAAATTTCATGTGTAAAAATCAACCTCATTACGTTTATCTTCGCTCCACATACGGGAAAAGAAAATTGTTATTTTTTACTAAAGCAGGCTGTAAGTGGGTTGATTTTGTGTGCTTTGGGGTCGGGTGGAGGTAGATGTTTGGGGGTAGAAGTGTAAAGGGTCAGTAAGTCAATTTGTTATTTTTTTTCCTAGACTGCATCAGTTTGTTTTATATGTTATTTTCTTATTGACCACCCCTATCCCACGCTTTTAACCACTTTACTCACGAGTCATTCATTTGTTTATTCATTCATTCACTCGTTCATTCATTCATTCATTCATTCATTTATGTATTTATGGCACGATATATGAACATTAAATGAAATTCAGTGTGTTTTAAGGGCCGTTTTTTTGTTTGATATTTATTTTCGTTTCGGCTAAACATTTTGAGGTTTGAAGTAAACTGGAGTGGAAGCATATTTTTTGTGAAAAAAGTTTGATGGTATGAAAACTAAAGAAATTGTATCAATATCATATACATTTACAAAAAGGTACCAAATTAGTACCTCTCTAACAGCCCCGCACAACCTGGTGAAAAATACCCTCAATGCCTGACTAAAAATTTATTTGAAACTAAAAGCTGTACTCTCCGTGTTGGGTAAGCAGCGACACCGTGACAATGGTCTCAATGGTCTAGCTGAACCTTTAGTAAATTACACACCTTTAGTTTGAACCATCGAAGCGTAGAAATCTACCTGTCTCTGGACAGTTTGGTACTAAAATATTTCCATATTGACTCTCGTGGTCTGATTGGAGACATAATTTTGTTACCAGGAGAACTGAAGGTCCTGCATTCAAAACTTTTACTCAGTGTAAGTGATGGGGAAAAAACACAATTTTAAAAATCACTTACTTAAGCATAAACGGCTATGTACTATACTATGGTAAGTCCGGTAGAAAAGAACAGAGCTGTCTGACTACAGCCTTAGGTTAAATTAAGTGGGAGCGCCAGCCTCGTTGAGTCAAGACACACTTAAAGAGAAGCTCCTATGCTAGCCGCCAAGTCCTAATTAACCAGTTTTGACGATCATACAGAGGTCGCACAGAGAAGCACATTCAAGTTGGAAACCAGCCCGATAGTCTAATGAATTTGGCTATTAGCCTGACACCGATTGTCGATATTTCCGGTAGAATATCGAGAAAGAACGAGTTAGGTGTGATTAATCTACGTCTAGCTAGAGACGGACACTGGCAAATGAAGTGGGCCACACTCTCCTCTTCCTCAGTCGATCTAAAACCTCGACAGAAATCATTTGCCGGTAAGCGCAGCGGTTTCGCATGCCTAGCCATGCCATAATGTAATGTTCCGTGAGGATAGACATAGTAGAGAAGATGCTTCCACAATCTAATAAATAACTGATTCGTGCGCCAACCATCCAATCTAGGCTATGGGAGTCTAGCAAAGAAGCAAGATTCTCCCTCTGCTCAGGAAATATCAGCGTCCAATTAGTACTTCTGCCATTAGGACAAACAGAGAAAAGCTGTACATCAACTCTCACAGGCAAATAACTGTCCGGAACGGGTGTGCCTGCCTTAGCAAGCTATTAAGCCACACAATTACCTGGAATGTCCCTGTAATCAGGGACCCAAATCAGATGGACACCAAACTGCCGCGAGAATATCCCAAGAGAATCACCACAGTCCTGTACGAGCTTGGAGCTAAAAGTTACACCCGATAGAGATCCAGTAGCGGCTATCAGAATGAATGCATCAGCCGTGTGAGCACTGCCCATCCAAATCAATTACGCAGCATGGTAGATAGACAGCACTTCAGCCTGAAACACGCTGCAATAACCAGGAAGTCGTGAATGATGCAGCTCGGATATGTCTTGTCGTAAAGGCGCTCGCGACTTTGGTAGACTGTCCATCGTCAGCGTTTATGAAAGAACGTTGGTTAACTTTGTTAGAAATCATTTACAGGCACTTACATACATGAGTATACTCGAATTGTTATTCATAAATTCTTATACTCATACTCATTCATAGTCATTGCAATACTTATGAGTATTCATGAATCATGGCAATTAGTAACTAGTATTATGAGAACTTTCCGAGAATTGAATGAATGCTATGAGTATGAGTAGCTTTGACTTTGACGACGTTTGATTCATACTTATTGCTACTTATACTTATGAATCATCGTTATTGTGAGTATGAATGAGTTTACTCACTTACACTTTTAAATTCATGGGTGGGTACATATATTAATTCCCATTACATTTCATGAAGGAACATGGGGACTTCTCTCTGTCAATGAGCTGCACTCGATTCTATTTTTAGACCTACAGTTTAACCCCGGCTCCGAACGGCAAATACATTAGAGAAGTTTTTTTTCAATAGTAGTAATACTCATAACCAGTTACTAGCTAATGTTATGAGGTGATACCGTTGTTGTGAAATTATTTCTTTTTATTGAACCGAGGATCTTCTGGTTGGTAGGCGGGTGTCTTACCTATCATACCACAGCGGCACACTGTGAGTATGACAAGCAAAAAAGCGATTCTTTGCTGATCTCTGGTATAGTGTGAGAGGGTGCAAAGATACTTGAATAACGAAACAATCGGTTACACTCTATCTTCTGAATTTCTTTTTATTTAATAAAGTTTGAGCGTTTGATTCTGCCGTTAAAGAATGCAGCGAAAGCGAGTACTCTATAGCAGCAACGGAAAAGTATTTCAAAAGGGAACAATTTCCATAAATTATAACATTTTCTCTATAAAGTTTTATTCTGTAAAAAGTACCAAAATTATTTTTAGACCCCTCACTGCCATTAAGATTTGTATGTATTGGTTTATGAAGAAAATTTGACCGTTTACTAGACGTGTTAATGCATAATAAACTTTTTAAGTAATTCTATCTCTCTCACTCCCCCTCGTCATCCCCTTCTTAAATGGGTTTCGAGAGAAAGAGTATGTGTGCGTTTGTTACTTCACATGTAAATATTTGTGTTAATACGTGTGTGAGTATTGCAAATATCTTCTGCTTATGGCCGACTAAATAAACAAATGCGGTTGCTGATAGCGGTTTGTGCTTGAGTTTTTTTCCCAGTTTTCGGGCTGTTGTTGTTGTTATTGCATTGGTTGCATAAAATGCTTATGCATTTTCTTTAACAGCAATTTGCAGCATATTGTAGTATTAATTCAGATATGCATACGAATGTGTGTGCAAGCACGGCTTTTAATATTTGTTTGGTATTCAGTTTTCCACTCATTTTCCTTATTTGTTTCTCTTTTTTTCTTTTTTACTTTTTTTTGTTGTTGTTTTTGCCTACAGTTTGGCCACATCATTATCTTATTCTACTTCTCGTTGTTGGTATTATTTCAAGTGTTGCAATGATGTTGTTCTACATTTCTACTGTACGTAGACCAGCATTACACTTGTGTTGGCTAAAGATTATCATTAATTTGGGTAAAGTGCGTGGTTTCATCTTTTGTGGGCTTTAAATTTATTACATTGCACGGTATCTTTATTATATATATGTATGTAAATGTGTGTGTTATGTGTGTGTATATGTATGACCATAAATGTAATAATGAAAAGTAGAGCTGTATACGAAGGCAATGAATTAAGTTGAGTTGTAATTAGTCAAAATTTATAATTATTATTTAAAATGAAATGAATTATTGCTAGAAAGTGAGTATTCTGCTTTAGTAATACAATATTAATAATGGAATTAAAAATTATTTGTTTTAAGCTCTTGAGTTTTAGTTTAATATTGAATATTTTTATAAATATGTGTAGAACTTAAGCATACGAGTACATTCTATTCTTTTTTATTCAGAGACTCTGGCTTCTTTAAATTAATTGCTGTGAATCTCTTGAGGAGTAGCCATTGATCTATTTAGGTTGGAAAAAATATAAAAATACTTGGGTTTTTAAGGACTAAGATTTTTATAAAAAATTTACTAACTAGCTAACTTAACTGATGACAAAAAGTAAAGTCTGGCATTTCCGCTTCGGCCATTTAAATTATAAAGCTCTAAGCATTTTACAAAAATAAAGGGTCCGCCATCCAACGTTTTTTTTCAACTAGTACTTATTTCGTGGATGGTAAAACTTAGCTCATGCCTGATTTGACAGATAATTAGTTTTATCCTTCCGCTGAACGAATATGGTTGTGTATACGCTTGAACAATGCTAGGAAATATTGCGACATTACTTTGAAAATCATGGTAATGTTGCAGAATGTGTGCGATGTGTTCAGATGAAGCTCATTTTGATCTTGGCGGGTATGTAAACAAGCAAAATTGTCGCATTTGGGGCACAGAAAACCCGAAGGCATACATTGAAAAGCCAATACACCCAAGACGAGTCACTGTTTGGTGCGGATTTCGGTCCAGAGGCATAATTAGGCCATTTTTCTTCGAAAATGAGCAAGGAGTGACCGTTATCGGGCCATGTTGAACGAATTTTTGTTGACAAAAATTGAAGAGGAGGATATTAGCAACATTTGGTTTCAACAGGACGGCGCTATGTGCCACACAGCCGAAGCTACACTCGATGTTTTGCGCCTTGTTTTTGAAGATCGCATTATCAGCCGCAGAGCTGATGTCGTTTGGCCACCTCGGAGCTGCGGTTTGACACCGTTGGACTATTATTTGTGAGGTGCTGTCAAAGATAAGTGTTACGCCAACAAGCCAGAGACAATTGACGCTTTAAAGGACAATATTCGTGAAGCCATTGGTGAAATACAACTGCACACAATCGACAATGTGCTTAAAAATAGAACCGATCGTGTAGGCTACTGCATGGCCAGCCGGGGCAGCCATTTAAATGAAATTATTTTCCATTATTAACCGGAAGAACTGTATTTTCAAATAAAAAAAGAAATTTGAGAAAATATTCAGTAGTTTTTTTTTTATAGCATTTTCAAAAAAAAAAAAAAAATCATTTGGCGGACCCTATATAATTTAGTTGACGGATTGAATGCTAATTTTAACGCAAATAATATATGTAAAGTTTGCTGTTTATGCAAAATTTTCAGTAAGACTTTTTAAACGTATGCAAATATATGGACAAACAATTTGTTGGAAGTTATACATACGGACATTTGTGGCCCAATACGAGTAAGTTTATAAGGTGGGTCAATCTATTTCATTATATTTATTGATGATTTTTGATTATTGTCGAGGTATATTACAGTTTATTTTATAAGACGAAAGTCGGATGCATTAAATGTTTTTATAAAATACAAAGAGGTGAGCGAAAAACAGACTGGTTGCAAAATTAAGACCTTGAGAAGTGTCAACGGATTGAAATATGTTAATAAAGAGTTCCAACAGTGTTTTGATGAACATGGTATTAAGCTATAGACTACTGTAAGTTATACCCCTTAGCAAAATAGTGTAGCTGTTCGGGAAAATAGGACATTAACCGAGATGGCAAGAAATTAAAGCATCAATATTTCTTTGAGCAGAAGCCATAAATATGGCCGCCTACATTCGAAATCTTTGTCCAACAAAATTAAACTTAAAAGTTACACCGTAGAAGTTGTGAAGTGGAAGAAGGTCAAATGGCAAATATTTCCGTAAATTTTGTTGTAACTTGATTTTGTTGCAATTGAGCTAAATAAAAAGGTAAAAACGAAAGTTGAGGTAAAAGTAAAGCAATGTGTGTCTGATGGTTACTCGGATGAAGTAAAAAGCCTACAGTCTATAAGATAAAGCACAAGGAAATATTATAGTGGCAAGAGATGTAGTTTTTGCGATTTATTTACAGCTGAAATGGTTAAAATGAATATCCAAAAAAATGGCTCTTATATTACAGCCAGTGGAAATGTTAAAATAAAACTAATTTATGGTTGTGGTGAAAATGTTGATGTAAGTGGTGGTGACACAAATAATTTAGCGGGTAGCTATGCTAGAACAGAGTTTAGGAGAATAAATGAAATGAAAGCGAATAAGAAAATAGCAACTGTAAAAAGTTTGAGTATAATGGCGATGAGAAAAATTATAGCTCAAATATTGCAACTGGAAGACCAAAACTTCTTCGAACAGGAAAACGAGGTAGACCTAAAAAATTTGTGTGTGGTTTTAATTAAAAATCCTTTATTCAACACAGTTCTGTGCACCACTGCTTGTAATCTTTTTACAGGCAATAACAATTTTTATTCTTAATTACTCTGTCTGTTTACAATCTTGTAAACAACAAGAATTACTCGACAGATCTTTCTACTTAAAGATCTTCCAACCCGATCGTAGTTATGACTTAGGTTCAATCACAACCTTTTCAACCAGAGGTTATCTACACTTAACTATCTTTACTGAGTTAGCTCCAACTAAACTGGTTTTCTTTTACTTTACGATTCACATCACGAGTTTACTCCTTATAAAATCTCGTCACACAAACTGTACTCGCTGAGTTTACGACGCATAAACTGATTGCTGTTCGCATCGATGTGCTTTTTATATGGCTGAATAAACAACACATCGAAAGCTCTCGAACATCTCGATATTTCAGGTAGATTCCATTTCTTGCTTTTAATTTTTTTTAGTTCTTCTGTAGCCATGCGTATGTGTACATCTACCTCTTTCAGCTCTTAGTGTTAGTTGTTGCTTGTTTATTGTCTGTTACTTGTTTTCTTTGCTGCTTAATTATTGTTGCTGCCGTGTTATTTTTTATTTACTTTGTCTGTGCTAATGGTTGTTGTTGTAGATTTGGTTATTTGTAAACAGCATGTATAGTTGTTCTTGCAGCTTTTGTTTATTTATTTTAGCGATGTAATAAACGCTGTGGTGCGCAACCTTATTGTCGTAACAATACTTTACAAATCGATAAAAATGACATAATAGTACCGAGTAGTGTTAAAGAAGCTCTCAGTAGCAAGCAATGTACCATGAAAAAAGAAAATGAAGCTCCTTAAAGAAAAAAACACATGGACGCTTACTTGTTTGCTAAAGAACCAAAAAGCTATTGGCTGTAAATGGGTTTTCGGCATCAAAGCAAATAAAAAGGCCCGACGCAAAAGGCTGCTCGCAACGACATGGAATTAATTATTCTGAAACATTTTCTTCCGTTTCAAAATATTGGTATTGGTACTTGCCGTAGAACAAAATATGTACTTACATCAAATGGATGTGTGCACAGCATATTTGAATGAGGACTTACGTGACGATATATATATATAGGAAGCAGCCCGATTACTTTGAGAATGTCACCAAACCAGATTATGTTTTGAAATTAAACAAAGCAATCTACGGGTGAAAGCTGGCTGGCAGGGAGTGGAATATAAAGTAAAATATGGTGTTGATCTCAATTGGTTTTACTCCGTGTGTGAATAAACCTTGTTTGTATAAAAGAAAAAGTACTAAAAGCATCGAATTATTAGGAATCTATGTTGATGATGACTTGCCAGCAAGTCAATGAAAAATATAGCAGCGATTACAAGAGAAATATCTCATAATTTTTAATATAACGATAATGGCGCACTACAATATTTCTGGGGAGTACAGATAGAGCACAAGGGTGACAAATATATATACAAAATTTATTACCACGTCAAGGATCTGAATAAGCAGGCCGTCTTCAGCACCTCTAGATGTAGGATTTTAGGTCATGTGCTACAAACAAACCTGTGTTAGAGTTTACCCAACAGACTACCAAAGTTTAATAGGGGAATTAATGTAGATATATAGCCATTTCGTCCAGACCTGGTATTATGCACTTTGTCTCTAAACTTGCGCAATGAAACAAAGATCCACATAAAGAGCATTACACTGGCGTGAAGCATTTGCTAAGATATTTATCGAGTACAATTGAATTTAAACTATATTATCATAAAACTGGAAAGCCCATTGAAGGTTTTGTTGACCCTGATTGGGGAATCAATATGCTATACTGCATTGCTATACATATTAGCTGGTTGTGTTTTGACGTGGGAGTCGAAAAAACAAAAGTGTGTGGCATTGAGCAGTACTGAAGCTGAACAGCAGTTAAAGAAGCCATTTATTTAAAATCCCTTGCATCTGAATTTCGCTTGATGGTTTTCAAAGGCCCTACGATTATCAACAGCGATAATTTAAGTGCTCAGCAGATAGCCAAAAACCATACACATCATTCCTCTAGTAAACATATTGAAATAAAATATCATTTCGTTAGAAATATATTAACCAATAATATTATTGAATTAAAGTATGTTAATGCTAACGATATGAAAGCTGACATATTAGGAAAGAATTTATCAAAAACTAAACATTTACATTTTATATATTTAATGGATTTTAAACAAAATTGAAATATTTTATTTGTAAATAATATATTCGTGTTGAGGGGAAGTTTGTTATGTTATCGATTAACATTACAATACGATGTATTGGAAACCCTATATTAATATTAAAGAAACATCAGGAGGAAAATAAGATAAATACTTTTATAACAGTTTTTGGTTTGCATATAAATATAAATAAAGTAATATTTGAATTGAAAAAATCGCAACAGTTTCTATTACAAAGAGTTATTAGTATATTTTATATCTTATTTATATAGGCCTTCTAATTTATTATATTTAAAAACTAAGTTATTTATTACATTGGCATTTTTATCCAATAGAAAAAATTTATTATGGTTATTCTTATATTAAATTTATTTTAATTAAACATTTTTTGTATAAAAAAAATTTGCACAAATATTTCAATTCTCTATGACCCTTAGAAGTATATAAAATTTTCTTTTTTAGGGTTTTTTGAGCCATAATTTACAATTGGTAGATACTAAATAACGGCAAAAAGACCAAGAAAATACGAAAAGCTGTGTTTTAAAAATATGGCCTCATTAATAAGATACATTTCCACTACGTTTCTTT